>JAHKKF010519708.1:10801-21610 GCA_019740295.1 Labeo calbasu | reverse complement strand
TGGCGGAGACGCGGCTTTGTTTACTACACAAATAATGAAACACACCTGACGCTCGCGGTTATTTTCGGCCTCTGCGTCTCATTATATGACGACATAAACGCGAACTTAATCTCCAGAACTGCTGTAAGAGTCACTTCATGTAAATTTTACCGTTTCATTTGAGAAAATTAGCATCATACCGTAGTGTATACACACAAAAACTAACCAGCAACCTGTCAAAATAAAAGTACGGTTTAACATGTAACAGAAATGTATTAGTCTTGGATTACTTTTATACAGTATAATGTAGGTGTTTAAATATTCCCATTTCTGGGAAATTTAATTAAACAATTAAATGCGGAAATTATAATAATAACAGAAATAACAGAAAAACTCTGTTGGTTTGGCAACAAATAAAAATGTTTAATTTTCATTTCATTAAAAATAAATAAATATTTAATGCCTGTATTTGATTATCAGAAAAATTAAAACACACAAAAATTTCTGAAAAAAAAAAAGAAAAAGATTGTAGGGCCCTATTGTTCAAAATTTTGAAATTGAGATTTTTCTAATTATTTTTTCACTAAAAATAAATGTTTTTGTTATTACACAGAGAGTAATGTACCGAAAAAATTACCGTACCATACCTATTTCCCAAAACCTGGAATCCTAGAGGAAACACTGAAGTTTGAGGTTCTTTTTTTTTTTTTTTTTTTTTTTTTTTAAGAAATCAATGCTTTTATTATGGAAGCCTGTTTCTGAATACAAAATAAATAAAAAAAAAAACGTTATTGCGACTTTCTCGCGATCCTGACTTTTTTCCTCGGAATTGCATGATATAAACTCACAATTCTGACTTTTTAAACTCATAATTAAGATTCGCAATCGCAAGAAAAGACTCAGAATTGAGAGATATAAACATGTAATTCTGAGTTTTTTTTCTAACAATTCAGAGTTTTTTTCTAACAATTCTGAGTTTATATCACAAAATTCAAAGAAAATGTCAGAATCACATTTATATAATTTATATCTCACAATTCTGAGTTTTTTTTCTCGCAATTACGAGTTTACTTCTGACTTTTTAACTCACAATTGCAAGTTCATATCTCACAATTCTGACTTTGTAACTCAGAATTGTGTGTTACAAAGTCAGAATTGTGTGATATAATTCTGAGGAAAAAACCCAGAATTGAGAGATATAAACGTGCAATTCTGAGTTTTTTTCTCACAATTGCGAATTCATATCATGCAATTTTGACCTTATAATGCAACTGTGAGATATAACTAGCAAACTTCTGACTTTTTTCTCAGAATGTGAGATATAAACTCACAATTGCGAGTTATACTAAAATATAACATATAAAAAAAAAAACAGTTGTGAGTTTATGTCCTGCAGTTTTGACTTTATAACTCGTAATCTACGAAATTACGAGGAAAAAAGAATTGATAAAAAGTGAAAAGTCAAGTTTATATCTTGCAATTTTATATTTCTGAGAACTGCGAGTTTGTATCTCGCAATTCTGAGAAAAAACGTTTTTTATTCAATGGCAGCAACAGGCTTCCATATTTTATTCAGTAAGCATACATTAAATTTACCAAAAGTGACAGTGACATTTTTGCTATTTTATTTTTCTATTTTAAATAAATGCTGTTCTTTTAAACATCTGATCTATTAACCAAAAAAACATGAAAAAAAAAACATGTATCACAGGATATTAAATATGTGACACAAGTATTAAGCAGCACAAAGTTTGCTGACATTGATAACAAGAAATGTGACAATGAAAGCTGAAAATTCAGCTTTGCATAACAGGAATAAATTACAATAAACAATATAAAAAAAAAAAATTTTTTTTTGATCAAATAAATTTAGCCTTTGTGAGTATAAAAGAGACTTTTTTTCAGAAAGTCTTAGATACGGAAGCGCGTTTCTGCCACTGAATAAAAAAATTAAAAAAGGTTATTGCAACTTTTCATCTCACAATTCTGACCCTTTTTTTCTCAGAATTGTGAGACATAAACTCCCAATTGCGATTTTATAATATCCAACTTTGAGTGGGGAAAAAATGATCTGTTTTCGCAGTTTTTTTTTCTTCTTCAAAATTGTGATTTTATATCACAAAATAAAAAAATTAAAAAAAACTGCAATTTTGACTTTGTAACTCGTAATTGCGAGTTTATATCATGCAATTCTGAGAAAAAGTCAGAACTGCAAGTTTAATCTCTACATTTTTACTTAATTTCTGAGAACTGTGAGTTTATATCTCGCAATTCTGAGAAAAAAAGTCAGAATTGTGAGATAAAAAAGTCGCAATTGCCTTTTTTATTTAATGGCGGAAATAGGCTTCCATATTTTATTTAGTAAGCATGTATTAAATTTACCAAAAGTGACAGTGAATTATTTATTTAGCTATTTTATGAAAGATTTTAAATAAATGCTTTGCTTTTGAACTTTCTACTCACCAAAACATGTATCACAGCATATTAAATATATCACACAAGCTTTAAACGACACAAAGGTTGCCGACATTGATAATGACAAGAAATGTGACACTGAAGACTGGAGTAATGACTGCTGTAAATGTAGCTTTGCAGCACAGGAATAAATTGCATTATACAATATATATAAATATATAAATTAGAAAAATGTAAATATTAATACAATTTCACAATATTACTGTTTATATTGTATTTCTGATCAAATAAATGTAGGCTTTGAAAGTCATATGGAAGGAGTTTCCGCCACTGAATGAAAAATTTAAAAAGGTTATTGGGACTTTTTATCTTACAATTCAACATTTTTTTCTCAGAATTGTAAGATATAAACACACAAATGCGAGTTATAAAGTCAGATTTGCAAGATATAAACTCACAATTCTTGCAATTCTGACCTTTTTCTTGCCAATGCGAGTTCATATCTTGTAATTCAAATTTGTTTTCTCGCAATTCTGACATTTTTCTTAGAATTGTGAGACATAAATTCGCAATTGCGAGTTACAAAATTCAGTTTTGAGGAGAAAAAAAGACTAGTATGTTCTTAGAATTGTGAGTTTATATCTCACAATTGTGAAATAATAACTGGCAATTGCATGTTATAAAGTCAAAATTATGAGATATAAATTTACAATTCTGAGAAAAAAGTCAAATTGTGAATTTATATTTTGCACTTTTGACATTTTAACTCGCACTTGTGAGTTTATATCATGCAATTCTGAGAAGAAATACTCTTAATTGTGAGTTTCTCTCTTCTATAATACAGCAGAGATTCTCTCTTATATATGTCTTATATTTTTTTTAAAAAATGTAAACGCGTCTTTTTCTCAATTCTGGCTTGGACAATTCTTTACATCTCACAGTTCTGACTTTTTTCTCAGAATTGTGAGTTATAAACTTGCAATTGCGAGAAAAAAAGTCAGAATTGTGAGGAAAAAAAAAAATCGCAGTTACCTTGTTTTATTTTTTGTTTAGTGGCAGAAACAGGCTTCCATACTTACAGACCCTAAGCTTTTAAACAATATAACTTTTTTTAATTATAAGAGAGTGATTCATCACGAAATATCTCCAAAAGTCTTTTACCATCACTGTAACCCTGTTACAGCAGACACATTGAATGTCTGTACACCACTGACTTAAGCATCTCACCTCTGAGGCCACAGGGGCGGAGCTAACGGCTGTTGTGGAATGTTGAGAGACAGGCGGTGACCTCCTATTGGCCAGTTAACGGTGGCATTTAAGGTTAAAGATCACAGCACTGTTTGATGGATGGTTGAACACATTCAGAACCTGTGAAATGGTGCCATAGCTGAGATAGCTGAACCTTTGCAGGGGCTGGTGAACACACACACACACAAATGCACCATGCCTACTCACACTCAAAAGCTGTCTGTATATCTGGCTTTGGATGGTTCTGCATTAGCAGGAATGTTCCTGAAAAGGGTCTCGTCTGGGTTATTTTAAGCTACAATGGTGTGAAAGAAGATTTAAAGCTGTTGTTGTTTACTATGCTGTATAGTTAATTGGTTAAAACTGGCATAAATATTGGCGATTTGATTTGGATGTGCATGAGTGTAAGTGTTTGTGAGTAATCAGACAATTACTGGTCAAATTGCTTCCCTAATTCTCTCTCAGATGTACGCACAACTACATTATGCACTCATTATGTGTACATGAACTACAAGGAGTGAAAGCGATGCACCACAGGCTTGCTGCATCACAGCATAAACAACTACTGGCTATAAAGTGAAATAAAATATTTAAATGTTACTGCCAAAATGTAGCTACTGCAGTCTGTACATTGTTAAACAATATACTATACTAGTTATACTGTTATACTATACATAGCTGGGTAAGGAAGGAATAAAGGTACAGTTAAAAAAGTAATATTGCAAAATATATGACAATTTAAAATAACAGTTTTCTATTTGAATAGATTTTAAAATGTAATTTATTCCTGTGAATACTTATTCTATACAATTGTATAGAAACTTATTTGTAACAATGTAAATCAGTTTGATCAATTTCATGTGCCCTTGCTGAATAAAAGTATTAAAGGATTAGTTCACTTCCAGGATAAAGATTTCCAGATAATTTACTCACCCACATGTCATCCAAGATGTTCATGTCTTTCTTTCTTCAGTTGAAAAGAAATTAAGGTTTTTGAGGAAAACATAGGATTTTTCTCCATATAGTGGTTTTTCCAGGTTGAAGGTCTGAATTGGAATTTCAATACCGTTTCAAAGGGCTCTACACGATCCAAGCCGAGGGATGAGGGTCTTACCTAGCAAACGATTTGTTATTTTCTAAAAAAATATATATATATATATAACGTTTTAACCCTTTAAAGCTGCATTGAAACTGCAATTTGGACCTTCAACCTGTTGATCCCCATTGAAGTCCACTATATGGAGAAAAATCCTGGAAAGTTTTCCTCAAAAACCTTCATTTCTTTGCGACTGAAGACAGAAAGACATCTTAGAGGACATGGGGGTGAGTAAATTATCAGGAAATTTTCATTCTGGAAGTGAACTAACCCTTTAATTAACAAAAAATGTGACCCCAAACTTGTGAATGGTAGTGCAGATCAGTAGGTAGGTAAGTGAATGGATAGGTGCTTTTACCAATACTGACTTATATATGACAGATTCTTTCTTTCCCTCATCCAGTGGCAGGTGGAGGCTCAAGAGTATTGTCCTAATGCAAAGTTGGTGTTGGTTGGCTGTAAGTTGGATATGAGAACAGATGTCAGCACCTTACGGGAACTGTCCAAACAGAGACTCATACCTGTCACTCATGAACAGGTGAGCATACACACACACACAGGGGATGGGAACATGAAGAGAGAAGAAAGATTGTTTTAGGACATTAGCGTTTATTCAACTGCTACTACACAAATATGAGAACAAAGACACATAGTATTACACAAACATGCCTTTCGCAGTATAAATATACCTTTTAGACTGTCAACTCAAGATCAAAAATAGATTTGTGCGAACTGTAAAGACTGTATAGAGGAGCATGTGTGCGAATAAAAAAAGTCCCCTTAAAGGGTTAGTTCACCCAAAAATGAAAATTAGCCCATAATTTACTCACCCTCTAGACATCCTAGGTGTATATGACTTCCTTCTTTCAGACGAATCCAATCGGAGTTGTATAAAAAAAAGAATTATCCTGGCATTTTCGAGCTTTATCATTGCATAGGCGGGTGTTTCTCTTCATCTGTCCAAGTCAAGTCCAATAAAGTGCCTCCATCCATAATAAAAAGTGCCTCACATGGCTCCGGGAGGTGAATTAAGGTCTCCTGTAGCGAATTGACGCGTTTTTTAAACATTAAATGTCCATATCCCTGCTGGAAAAAACCAGCTCCTGACCAGCTAAGACCAGCCTGAAAGTGGCCAAAACCCCTCTAAAACCAGCCTGCTGCCCAGCTATGACCTGCTAGGCTTAGACCAGCCCAGGCTTAGTTTTTTTTCAGCAGGGACCTAAAAAGTAAAAATCGCTTTAACCTAGCTTGCGCTGGCTGGTCTACAGGAGACGTTTATTCACCTCCTGGAGCCGTTTGAGGCACTTCTTATTATGGATGGAGGCACTTTATTGGACTTAATTTGGACTGATGAAGAGAAACACCTGACTATGCAATGATAAAGCTCGAAAATGCCAGGATATTTTTTCATATAACTCTGATTGGATTTGTCTGAAAGAAGGGATGTCTAGAACCTCTAGGATGTCTAGAGGTTGAATTTTCATTTTTGGGTGAACTAACCCTTTAAAAAGTCTAAAAATAATTCAGTTTTAAGGTTAAGCCCTGCCTTCTTTAGTGACTATATGGAAATATATTTTAAATATTTTAAGATGGAAATATAGTATCTCACACTGCAGTTCACTGATGTTACAGCTTGAAATGTCATGTCAACCGCTCCTATATTGTGTTTGAAACCATTTCTTAAGCACGCACAGACACTAAAAGAAAGCTCTATAATTATACACAGAAACCGAACTACAGAGAGAGCGGTAGAAAATGTTCCCTCTATTACGTCAATGCTCTGAGCGGGTCAACTCACTGTAGCAACACTTCATTATAAAACACCTAGTTCTCTCTGTAATTCTGCTCTGTAATAAGAAGAATATGTGGCACTACACATGAAAATGGTGCAATTCTGTCTCCCCCTACTTTATTTTTAAAGCATTAGAAGCACAAATGACATGTTTTTGTTTGAGGCCTATTAGATATCTTCATGTACGTTCACTGACCTTTTGTTGTGGGGGAAAAAATGGCATTTTAAAAGAGCTTCATGTCTTATTTTTGCACCTTATTCGTTGAAAGTACTATGAGAAAAAAATACATTAGCTGACATAAACAAAAATGTGAGAAGGGAGGGGATGAAGAAGTTGAGTGGCGTGTTTATTTTTGCTTTGACATTTGGTTGGCTTTTGCTGTAATTCATATGAACATCAAAAAAGGTTTCCATTAAAGGGCGTGAGAGAGAAAGGACTGACAAGGAAATTGAGAAATGAGATGGGATATTTCTCACACAGTGCAATTAAGCTGACTTGTTTTTTTTTTTCCGTCTATCAGGGGAGTTCACGAGCACGTGAGCTGGGTGCAGTTGCGTACGTCGAATGTTCGTCCCGAATGTGCGTGAACAGCGTCCGAGATGTGTTTCACATCACCACGCTGGTGTCCGTCAGACGTGAGGCCATCCCGAGCCTGAAGAGGAGCTCCTCGCGCCGCGCTCTCAAGCGCATATCTAATCAGCCTCTGCTGCCAGTCAACTCACAAGCCACGCCCCTTGAACCCACCCCGACCCTCAGGGAGGACAGAGCCAAGAGCTGCACCATCATGTAGACTAATGCACACACGGTCACAGCGGTGTGTGTGTGTGTGTGTGAATGAAAAGAGAGACGGATTCTCTGTATTTATGGGAGAGTCATATTGTCCCATGTATGGCCCATGGGATTGTACAGCTGTGTGAATACATTATACAGAGGAGTTCTATTTATTAACTTCAAGTTTGCTTTTATTTTTATCATTGTGGTATTGCTTAGCAGACCTAAGTGTCAGAAACTGTGTAAAGCAGATGCAAAAAGAATAAAAAAAGGTTTGGGATTTTTTTGTGTGGGCAACTTTAATATTTACGTTTACTGAAAACATACTTCTTTTTTTAGTCTCATGGTTTTATTTTGTCACTTGGGACATTCTTCTCTAGAGATCGCAGATCTGTGGCGAGCTCATTTGTGTGGAAGTAAATCCCTGGAATTCTGAGAATCTTTCCCCAGCATTAGCCATGATTAGCATTAGCGTTAGCCGAACAAAGACATCTGTGACTTCTGCTGTTCGCTCCTTTACATGTGTGACAGCACCATCAGTCATGCTCCGTGACATTACAAAGACTTCATTCACACTATAGTGAAACACCAACGCAAATGCTGTCTAAGGATAGACATATTTTTGTCAGACTAAATTTCTGTAGTCGCAAGCGAAGTTTGAGTTTTCTAGGTTACATACAAGTTAAAGGGACAGATCACCCAAAAATGAAGACTGTGTCATTATTTCATCACCCTCATGTCATTTCCAAAACTGTATGATTTTCACTGTATGTTTTAAAGAGCACTGGGACATTTTTCAGAGTATTTAACTCTGTGAATCACTGAGAAAAGTAAAATCATAAGGTTTGGAACAACATGAGGGTGAGTACGTGATGATATTTATTTTGACCAATTTCATTGTTGAGTGAACTATCCATTTGAACTCTGTTGATTACTGTAGAAAATAAATTAATTTCATTCAGTTTGTAAATACGCAGTAATGTTTACTCGTTTTATACAATGCACTTACAATGAAAATTCACTGGGGCAAAGCACTGCAATGTACCGTATAAACAATAGTACTGTGATAAAGTCACTTATTTGTGAAACAGGGTATTTCAGTGTCATAAGCACAGGTAGGCATTTATGCCAAAAATCATTAGGATATTAAGTAAATATTTAGATTTTTTGCACCCTCATGTTACAGATTTTCAAATAATTGTATCTCAACCAAATTTTGTCCTATCAAAATCCTAACAAAACATACATCAGTGGAAAGCTTATTTAGATTTTTGCTGATGTATAAATCAATAACTCAGTTTCAAAAAATTTACCCTTATGACTGGTTTTGTGGTCCAGCGTCACATATGGTATATACAGTGGAGATCAAAATGAGAGAACAATCTATAAAATCTTTTTTCTGAAATATTGTTAATCTTCATCGCTCAAAATTTGAATGAATATCAGCTTGTAGGTGTATCACTGTTCTAACATGTTTGACAAAATATTCAAGGCATTTTAGCCAATTTGTTTTGTGTGTGTGTATGTGCGTAACACAAAAACAGTGATCAAAGTTAGAGAACAGTAACCACTGTAGCATGAAAGAAGATTACATCTAAAATTTTGGAGGGTTACAGCTGTCAGAAATTAGTAGGAAGCGTAGAGACTCTTGCCTTGAATGATTTCAGCACATCTGCGGCCACAGGACATCATTAGTTTCTGTGCTGGTGTGATCTTGGTCCTCTCTCTTTTACCCAACTGTTGTGGGTTTCTTAATCATAACTTTGTCACCAAGGATTTTCCAGAGATTTTCAAGCAGGTTTACATGAGGACTCTGGCCTGGCCATTTCATTATTTCTGTGTTCTTAGCTTCAAGGAACTGTCTTACTCATTTTGCAGTGTGACGGGGGATTGTCTTGCATGAAAATTGCAGGCTGGTTGGGAAAATTGAACGCAGGGAAGAAACTGCATGTTGCTGAAGGAGGTTCTGATAAACATTTGCATTCACCCTGCCTAATTTATATAAGAGGCCCACATTCCCCAAACCCACCTTTTACTGACTTCTTTACACACATGCGCTTTAGTCTTTCCTCAGTTTGACGCCAAACAAAATATTTCCCATCAAACCCAATGAAATTAAAATCAGTTCTCCTCTCTCCACACAACATGCCCTTCAGGAAAGGTGAGCTTAACCTTTTGATTCTCTCTGCTGATGAGAGGTTTGGTCACTGCAGAGTGTGCTTTCAGTCCAACTTCTTTTAAACGTGCTGAGACAGATCCACACCACGTTCAGCACTGAACTGGCAAGCAATTCCAGCTGCAGTGTTGAACCGATTCCCTATTGAGAATCTTTGCATTGTCCCGTCTTCTCGTGCATTCGTCTGATGTGGACAACCAGCCTTTTTGTGGGACTTGAATGAAATAGTGTCATTGTAAATCTGCAATAATCGAGAAATCAGATTTGGAATGACCAACTTCTCTTGCAGTGGATAAGAGGGTCATTCCTTTGGCCTTCATCTGGACAACCTCCTGTCACAGGGTTTCAGTCACCTTAGAGAAGCCTGCTATCTTGCAATCTCAGTGAAAATTGGAGGAAGGCTGCCAGTTAAATAAGGTTTGTTATATAATTAAGGAAATTAGCTCCAGGTGCCAGATTAACACCAAGAACTTGAAGGTATCTGTAAGTGTTCTCTAATTTTGATGAGAGTTCTTTTTCAAATATCCCATTTAAGTTTTTTATACTGTGCTTCACAACACAATTCATTTATGAAATATGCCTAAAAAACTGCCCTTCTACTCCTGTTACACTGTAAAATATAAATCCCTAAAATAACAGAAAAAGTACTGGTAGCTCATTACACACAACATTATCCATTAATTTTACGGACATTTCTGTTAACTCTAAAACAAAATACAATGAAGTGTGAAATTCAAAACACTGATAAAATGCCTGTAAAGAATAAATACTGAAAAATTCCTTCAAATTATACAGCAGGGGTGCCCAACTCTGTTCCTGGAGAGCTACCTTCCTGCAGAGTTTAGTTCCAACCCTGATCAAACACACTTGTCTGTAATTATCAAGTGCTCCCTCAGATCCTAATTAGTTGGTTCAGGTGTGTTTGACAGGGTTGGAATTCAACTCTGCAGGAAGGTAGATCTCCAGGAACAGGGTTGAGCACCCCTGTTATACAGTATATTGCGCCTTATTTTTACAGATTTGTTTTAGAATAGGATAACTTCAAATGCGACTAACCAGTGACCTTCAAATTCAGGAAATTAAAGGTTGTTCTCTAATTTTTATGTTCACATATTTTAAAGGGGTCATTGGATGGCCATTTTCCACAAGTTGATATGATTCTTTAGGGTCTTCATGAAAAGTCTATATTATACTTTGGTTAAAAATTCTCAATGGTTGTGTAAAACAACACCCTTTTTACCTTGTCAAAATCAGCTCTGCAAAAATCATCATGTTCTGGTCGAGGTTGCTTTAAATGTTAATGAGCTCTGCTCGCCCCACCCCTCTCTTCT
>JAHKKF010519708.1:0-10751 GCA_019740295.1 Labeo calbasu | reverse complement strand
TTCCAGATAAGCAACCAAACAGCAGAATTAAAACACTATGTATCCTACAAAGACATTTATTTCATATACTGTCCACAATTTTTGTTTTTATTATATATGTATATATATATATATATATATATAATTTTTTTTTTAATTGTCCAAATATTATATTGTAAGTAAAACTAATTCAGAATGGTTGGGATATATCAAATGGTGTACTAAATGGTTTCTCTTTCCATTTATGTAACAAAGGTTTTACTTTCTACGGTGACGCATTTCTGCCACACATTAGTTTTTCCACTTAATGATGTCGTAATAACGAAATGTTATGTCATTTTAACATCTTTTCTGGTTAAAACTTCATCTTTTCTCGTAATAACGAGATGCTATATCATTAAAACGACAACTTTGTTTGCTAAAATTACATTTTCTCGTGATAATGAGATGTTATGAGGTTATGAGGTTAAAACGACGTTCTGTTAAAACGAGATCTTTTAACAAGACGTTATGTCATTAAAACATCTTTTCGCATAATAACAAGATGCTGTCATTAAATTGATATAAATATCTTGTTAAAACGTCCTCTTTTCTCGTAATAATGAGATGCTGTGTAATTAAAACAATATAATTATCTAATTAAAACGACATCTTGTCTTGTAATAACAAGATGCTGTCATTAAAACGAAATAATTCTCGTTAAAATTACATCTTTTCTCGAAGTAATGAGCTGTGTCGTTAAAACGACATCGTAATAATGAGATGTTACGTCATTAAAACATCTTTTCTCGTATTAATAGAATGTTATTAAAACGATAATTGTATTGTTAAAACATCTTTTCTCATAATGAGATGTTATGTCATTAAAACATTTTCTCGTAATAACAGAATGTTATGTCATTTAAACGATATAATTACATTGTTAAAACATCTTTTCTCGTAATAATGAGATGTTATGTCATTAAAATTATGTAATTACCTTGTTAAAACGACACATTTGCTTATTAAAACGCCATCCTTTCTCGTAATAACGCGATGTCTTCAAATTCTTCGTAATTCTTGTTAAAATGACATCTTCTCTTGAAATAACAAGATGTTATGTTGTTAAAACTATATAATTATCTTGTAATAAGATGCTCTGTCGTTAAAACGACATGACAAAATGTTTATTAATCATGTTGTTTATTAGGATCAGGAGAAAAGATAACATCCTGTGATTACCACATAATTAAAAGAAATAATATGTGTGTGGCAGCACTGCATTACCAAAACTTTCCATGCCTAAAGTTTCATCATTACTATGTAATATAATCAATTAAATTTATATTTTTATTGTAAATTTACTGGTTCTTGCACACAAGAAAAAGTCATTTTAAAGGGGAAAAATATTTTAATTTCATTCAATTTAATTGACAATGAATATCCAATATATACATGGGTGTTTCAATATCTCACAAGTACTGCATCACTAAATGGTGTTCTTTTAATACACACATTAAAAATAATCCTTTTTTCTATTACAAGTTAAAATGTTGCTCAAAATACTCTTTAATCTGCATTGATATATACATTCACCACAGACCAATAATCTGCGGTTCACACTGGAAAGACGTCACTCCACAACTGGATCTACAGCTACGACCGCAGCATTTCTTCCAGTGTAACGTCACACTCCTCTCATGCTCACCAGTCACGCTTAAACACACGCTACTCCTCACTCTCACTGCATTTCCCTTTCGCTTACGACCCTTCTCATGTCCACAGCAGGACAGAGGGTTCTCCCACACACTCTTTGGATTCAGACAGTAACAAGCTGTGTACGAGCATCCTTGCATCCATTTCCTTTCATTTCTGAGGTATAGGAAGCAGCTTGTTTCAACCTGGCGTGCTGAAGTTCTTCAGAGCCTCTTTCATCTTGTCTCTGGCCAGAGCGTAGCGTCGCACGATCTGCCTCACGTGGTCCTCTTCCTCTCGCTGCAGGATGCGCAGGAAGTTCTGGAGTTCGGGAAAACTGAACGCATCCCACTGCCAGAAGAAACAACAGTATATATACACCTTTAAAGGATTAGTTCACTCCAGAATAAAAATTTCCTGATCATTTACTCACCCCCATGTCATCCAAAATGTTCATGTCTTTCTTTCTTTAGTCGAAAAGTAATTAAGGTAATAAGATGTTATCACTTAAACTACATCTTTTTTGTAATAATAAGATGTTATATCATAAAGTTATAAAAATCTTTTTCTTGTTAAAATGACAACTATTCTCATAATGAGAGATATCGTTATTAAATGATAATTCTTGTTAAATCAACATTTTTCTCGTAATAACAAGATGTCTTTAAAACGACAAATATCTCGTTAAACATCTTTAAAACAATTTTTTTCGTAATAAGATGTTATGTCGCCAAAACATCTTTTTCCCGCTAAAACGACATCTTTTCTCGTAATGAGATGTTATGTGGTTAAGCGATATTCTTGTTAAATCGACGTAATTTTTTTCTCATAATAACGAGAGGGTTGTCGTTAAAATGACATAATTATCTTGTTAAAACAACAGCTTTTCTCATAATAACGAGATGTTACGCCGTTAAAACATCTTTTCTTGTAATCAGATGTTATGTCGTTAAAACAACATCTCTCCTAATAACAAAATGCTATGTCATTTAAATGACATCTCTTGTAATAATAAAATGTTATGTCATTAAAACAACATATTTTTTTCATAATAACAAGATGTTATGTCGTTAAAACATCTTTTTCTCATTAAAACGGCATCTTTTCTCGTAATGAGATGTTTAGTTGCCAAGCGATATTCTTGTTAAATCAACGTCATTTTTTTCTCATAATAACGAGAGGGTTGTCGTTAAAATGACGTAATTATCTTGTTAAAACAACACCTTTTCCCATAATAACCAGATGTTATGCCGTTAAAACATCTTTTCTTGTAATAAGCTGTTATGTCGTTAAAACGACATCTTTTTCTCGAAAAAAAAACGACATCTCTCCTTATAACGAAATGCTACGTCATTAAAACGACATCTTTTTTTTGTTAAAATGACAACTTTTCTTGTAATAATGAGAGATATCGTCATTAAATGACAATTCTCATTAAATCAACATCTTTTTCGTAATTATGAGATATCTCGTTAAACATCTTTAAAACAATTTTTTTCGCAATAAGACGTTATGTCGTTAAAACATCTTTTTCTCCTTAAAACAACATCTTTTCTCGTAATGAGAGGTTTTTGTCGTTAAGCGATATTCTCGTTAAGCGATATTCTCGTTAAGCGATATTCTCGTTAAACTATGTATTTTCTAGCTAAATAAAAAAATTTCTTGTAATAACGAGAGGGTTGTCGTTAAAATGACAATTATCTTGTTAAAACAACAGCTTTTCTCGTAATAACGAGATGTTATGTCGTTAAAACACTTTTTCTTGTAATAAGAGGTTGTCATTAAAATGACATCTTTTTCCCGATAAAACGACACCTCTCCTAATATCGTCATTAAACGATAATTCTTGTTAAAGCAACATCTGTTCTCGTAATAACGAGATGTCATTAAAACAATTATCTCATTAAATGACATCTTTTCTTGTAATAATGAGATGTTACGTTGCTAAAATAACATCTTTTTCTCATTAAAACGACGATTTCTCGTAATGAGATGTTTTGTCGTTAAGCGATATTCTTGCTAAATCGACGTAATTTTTTTCTCATAATAACGAGAGGGTTGTCATTAAAATGACAATTATCTTGTTAAAACAACATCTGTTTTCATAATAACGAAATGCCATGTGATTAAAACGACAACATTATCTTGTTAAAAAGACAACTTTTCTCGTAATAACGAGATGTTATGTCATTAAAACGATATAATTCTTGTTAAATTGGCATCTTTTCTAGTTAAAACAACATCTTTTCTCGTAATAATGAGATGTTATGTCATTAAAACATTGGGTTGAAGGTCCAAATTGCAGTTTCAAAAGCCAAAGAATAAGGGTCTTATCTAGGTCATTTTCTAAAAATATATATATGTATGTACTTTTTAACCACAAATGCTCATCTTGCACTAGCTGGACTTCATGCATTACATAACTTCGTTGCAAAAGTCACATGTGGTAAGTTCTTCGTCTGTTTACTTCAAAAGAGGTAGGGTAGGGTAAAAAACTCAATCTCAGTTTCACTATATGGAGAAAAATCCTGGAATGTTTTCCTCAAAAACCTTAATTTCTTTTCAGCTGAAGAAAGAAAGACATGAACATCTTGGATGACATAGGTGTGAGTAAATGATCAGGAATTATCCAGTCAAAATGTTGTCTACTCACATTAACTTCCCCCGTTTCATTCTCCTTAAGAACTAAACTGAGGACCTTCTCGTTGGGTCCAGCACACAGACGCAGGAAAAGCGGACGTTCATCATCTGCTAACTTCCGTAAGTACACTAAAAAGCAAAAGACGACATGAATTGTATTATTTGTTTACAATGTATTCATTGTTTATTATACATATCAATGTAGAGAATGAACGGTCTCCACACCTTGATTCTGTCGCTCGCTGCGTTCGAACAGTGAGAACTTGGCCGGATTGTCCACCACGGTGAATTTCTTCAGCAGTGCTTCGATGACCTCTCTGGCCCGTGTGCTGGAGCTGATGTGCAGGTGTTTGACCGTGTCTCTCGGTAGGTAGAATGAGGTGCGGTGCTTCAGTGCTTTGTCTTCCCGACAACCGCCGTCCCGTCCCGGGGAGGAGGAGGAGGACGTGGATCGTGGAGGAGGGATAGACACGGGCCGGGCCAGCTTAAACTGGACCTTTATGAAGCCAGTGTAAGATCCATCACGGTTCTGATGGGGAGGAACAGAAAACATATTAATGCAAGCACCAGAAATAAACATATTTATATGAAGTTGAAGTCAAACGTTTACACACACCTTGCAGAATCTGCAAAATGTTAATTATTTTACCAAAATAAGAGAGATCATACAAAATGCATGTTATTTTTTATGCAGTACTGAGCTAAATAATATATTTCACATAAAAGACGTTTACATATAGTCCACAAGAGAAAATAATAGTTGAATTTATAAAAAATTACCCCATTCAAAAGTTTACATACACTTGATTCTTAATACTGTGTCGTTACCTGAATGATCCACAGCTGTTTAGTTGTTCATGAGTCTGTTCTTTGTTCTGTTCTACAGAAAAATCCTTCAGGTCCCCCAAATTCTTTGGTTTTTCAGCATTTTTGTATATTTGAACCTTTTTCAACAATGACTGTTTGATTTCGAGTTTCATCTTTTCACACTGAGGACAACTGAGGGACTCATAAGCAACTATTACAGAAGGTTCAAACACTCACTGATGCTTCAGAAGGAAATACGATGCATTAAGAGCCAGGGGTGAAAACTTTTTGAATCAGAGTAACTTTAACTTATTTTGTCTTCTGTACAAGTATCTTCTGTAGCTTCTGAAGGGCAGTACTAAATGAAAAAAATATAATATTTAGGCAAAATAAGAAAAATGTACACATCTCCATTCTGTTCAAAAGTTTTCACCCCTGCTTTAAATGCATTCTGCTTCTTTCTGGAGCATCAGTGATCGTTTGAACCTTCTGTAATAGTTGCATATGAGTCCTTCAGTTGCCCTCAGTGTGAAAAGATGGATCTCAAAATCATACAGTCATTGCTGGAAAGAGTTCAATACACAAAAAAGCTGAAAAACCAACGAATTTGTGGGACCTAAAGGATTTTTCTAAAGAACAGCAGGCAGTTTAACTGTTCAGGACAAACAAGGGACTCATGAACAACTATCACTAAACAAAAAAAAACACCAAACACAGTTGTGGATCATTCAGGTAACGACACAGTATTAAGAATCAAGCATATGTAAACTCCTGAATGGGTCATCTTTATAAATTCAGCTATTATTTTCTCTTGTGGTCTATATGTAAATGTCTCTTACGTAAAATATAGGACTCAGGTCAGTACTAAACAAAAAAAAAAATAATAACATACATTTTGTATGATCCCTCTTATTTTGATAAAATAATTAATTTGCAGAATCTGCAAAGTGTATGAAAACTTCTGACCTCAACTATATATAATAACATTACATACCCACATACTGTATGTAATATCGGCTATATAGATAGGTAGATAGTTAGACAATCAAGACTGACAGGTTTCCTTACCAGAACCATGAAGAGGTTACTGTTGACCTGAGCATTGTATTCTTTCACTTTCTGTTGTATTTCACTGACGGACAGCTCCTGTTTCCTACAGTCCACCGGCTCATCCTGTAGGACAGAGTACAGGACAGTGTGTGATACATCACATGACCACAAGGTGACGGCAAAGAAACTTCAAGACTTTAAGACAAGAGTTCCCAACCCTGTTCCTGGAGATCTACCTTCCTGCAGAGTTTAGTTCCAACCCTGATCAAACACACTTGTCTGTAATTATCAAGTGCTCCTTCAGATCCTAATAAGTTGGTTCAGGTGAGTTTGATCAGGGTTGGAGCTGAACTCTGCAGGAAGGTTGATCTCCAGGAACAGGGTTGAGCAGCCCTGCTTTAAGAGATTGGCTGACATAGTCCTCAGATTACATAGCAAACAGAGAAGATGTGGGATAACTTTTTTTGTTTTGTCCTAAACACTGATATTTATGGGTCTACAAACCCACACAAACCAAAAAGGAACGGCTTTAGAAGAACTCTGACAAAAAAAAATCTGACTTTTATGAAAAAAGATTGAACAACCATAGCTGATTGCATTTGTAGAGCAGAATAAATCGCAGTCTGAGGCATAAAGTGGGTTTGAAATAGTCTTTCAGATTCAGCTGGATGCCTTTACCCACAACTCTGAGAAAAAACAACCCTCCCTCATCTAGAAATAGCAGACAGGAAGTGGAAACACACAGACACACACGCATTGTTCCACACTCACTCATACACACACTCACATTCACGTCAACCCTAAATGCTTGTGAATGTGTCTAAAGAATGTCGAATTTCCAGTCACTCCATTACTTGTAAAACTAAAACACACACATATAAAATCTTCCTAAATTGTGTGGGGAAAAAATGTTTTGTACTTATTAGTGCTGTGAAAAGTAACGTATAGATTGAAATAAAAAATTATTTAAGTAGTAATTAAATAATTAAAATATATATATAATAAACACATAATACTGTATAAAAACACTGTTACAGTACAAATTACAGGCTATTTTTAAAAATAATTTATATGTATAAATTACAAATGCGCAACACCACCAATAAAGGTATAAAAATATATATAACATGTTTCAGTGATGTCACATAAATAAAAATAATGCTAGTCCACCTTAATCTTTGAATACATTTGATGACTTCATGAATAACAATGAAGGCTTAATTAAGATTCAAGTCTTTATATTGATTATGTGCTATAAAGAAACATGAACAGACTGCGGCGATGCTTAATCACGATAAGAGCTACTCAGCATGACATCATCTGAAGAGGAAACCCCCCCACGCGCGCACACATACACACACACAAATAAGGAAGTCTAAAATATTATATAAAGTACAACACATATTTTAAAATAATGAATAATTTGATTAAAACAACTGATTACGCTTTTAAATAATCATATACATTACTGAAAATCATAATCAGGTTCGCTAGTAGATGTAAGCATCATTTAAAAATAAACACGCAGGCGCGTTGTTGGCACAGCGAACCGAAGATTTCCGGTAACTTAGTTCAGTTTCTCCCCTTCAAACTGGAGTACAAACTCACAAAGCCGCCCAAGAACACCAAAATAATACACACTAATGGTTAAAGTTGTATTGTGTTTGACCATTGGCCACTGTCTTACTTTCTCTTTGCGTTTTTTGGTCTTTCTGAGTGACGTGCGCGCCGTGTAGAACTGCTCGAAGTCGTGCTCTTGCTCGGAGTCGCTCTGGCTGCAGTATCCGCTGCTCGCGCTGCTGCCCCACGTCATGTCGAACCACTCGCAGTCCGTCATTATAAAGCCGAAACCAACCGGACCGGGTCTGTGTAAGAGTTTCCGCTGTGTCTGAGGAGGATGATGTGGCTGTCTGACCGACCTCGTGTAACCGGGATGCAACCGTTAGGCGTGATTCGACACCCCACCCTTCCCTTTCGTTGGGCTCCGCCCCTCGGATTGAATTTACAGCACGCAGGCTCCTCCCCCTATTCTGTCCTGCCCCTGCCCCTTAGACCCCACAGAACAATGGAATATAGATTGCTGTTTAAAACATAGGAAATATTTCGTTTCTAAATATTTTCTAACCAATAAAATATAGTTACATCTAGATATAATTATTATAAAAAATATGTAATATATGTTATGTATTAAAATATATAATGTATTTTAAATAGTTTAAATAGTAAATAATAGTATAAACATTTTAAATAACAACAACAACAATAATAATAAATATTATACAATTTTGCTACAGATATATACAATTTGCTGATCTGTATACCATTTATATTATAATTGTAATATTATATTAATAATTGTCAAATTACATATAGTAACATGTTATAAATATTAATATTATATTCATTTATTTATATTCTATTTATATTTTATTTATTTACATTATTAATTTATAATTATATATTATATATTAATAATAAAAATTATTATTATATCCAATTAGCAAATTGCTAATCTGCATACAATTATATAATAATTGTCGAAATCTATATAATTTATATTGTGTATTATATACACAATTTGTGTATATTAATAATAATAATAATTATTATTATTATTATAGTAGCAATTTGCTAATATGAATACAATTATATAATAATTAAATTACATAATATTACATAATAAAAAATTACATATAGTAACTTCATATTTTACATTATTTTGTATACCAAACATTTAGTATGAAAAAAAGAAAGAAAAGCCATACAAAAAACAATGTACATCACTACAGTTGGCAAATAAAAATATAATTATATCTACATATAATTATGCATTAATTATAAAAATAATTACATAGTAATATTTGTTATATTTGTCAAATAATTTGTTAAATAATTACATAGTAATATGTGTTATACAAATATATAGTTTGTTAAATAACAGTATAAATGTATTTTAAATAGGTTTATACAGTTTTATAAAGGTATTATTTATTATTATTATTATTAATAATAATAATAATAATAAATGCTTACATAATAATAAATAAATTACTTATATATTGTTATTTATATTCTTCTTATTATTACATCTAATATTATCAACGTTAGAATATTATCTAAAATTTAAATAGTACATTTATAATATTAAATAATAGTATAAATGTATTTTATGTATATAATAGGTATATTTAATATCAATAATAATAATAAATAAAGTATACTTATGTAATAATAAATAACATACTTATATAATAATAATATTAATAAATAACTAAATTATACTTATATGATAATAAAATAAAAATAACAATAATAGTAATAATAATAAAAATAATAATCATAATAATTATTATTATATCTAACATTTGGTATGACAGAAAAGCTGAGCGACAAACAAATAATATAAATCACTACAGCTTAAAAATTATATGTAAATTTAAAAAAAATATATATGTAAATTTAAAAAAGTTATATGTAAAAATACAACATTTACATTAAATATTAGTTTTATTGTTGTAAATAACAGTATATAGCATAAAAACATATATTGAATAAATATAAAAAAATATTTTAAACATGCCTATCAAATGCATATAATAATAATTATTTTATTTTATATTTTAATATGCAATATTGCCATTTGGTATGACAGAAAAATACAAACTACAAACAACATACATCACTACAATGGACAAACAGAAGGTTTAAGGAGAATATATACATACATCAGGACTACATATATAAATATTTCATATGTCCTGTGGCCATCTGCATAAAACATGCTGCTAGAAAAATCTTGTGTGTATTTAAAAAGATTAAAAGCATAAGAAAGAGCGTCACGCAAATGTTGCATGGCCAAATGAGATTTTAAGATCATTTGCACATTTGTCATTAAGTAAGAGCTCCATTGTGACGCACCATTGACTTGATCTGATTAGTTCATTCACACAGCTGTCAGTCAGTCCCTCCCCCATATCACTCTCACATCAGCACTCAACAATCACTCACTTACACTGAAAATCAATGCAGATCCCTCCTTCGTGTCATTATAACCTCGATTATGATGTAAATAAGAATTAGAAACCAAAATCTCATGCAACTCCAGTAAATTCCACATTTTCAGAAAGCTTAAAAAAGCATTAATTCAAAGACATCACGTATTTATTTACATGTTAAACGTTAAAAAGCGAGCAGCTGCTTTATTGTGTCTCTCCTCTGCGGTGCTGTCGTAAATTGCACGCGTCACAGCGTGTTTAGGACGGTAATAAACCCACACCGATGGCATATGGTGCTGAGACACGGATTTACGTCTAGTGACAGATGACAGGGTGGAACAATTTAATTACTTTTAAATCTAACGCATGCGCACGTCTCTGATTTGCATGTCATTTACTGCTTCGCAGTTCGCTCACCACATTAGTGTCCGTCTCGATCGTGTCCTCGCAGTAGTTTAGCTGTTCGCCAACGCCGTCGCAGTTCAAGCTGCAGTCCAGTTGAATGAAGGGTTGACAGCGGTAGTGACAAGTGTAATTACAGTCTGAAAAGACACAAATGGTCATTTGCAAACCGAAACCACATATACATAGAAATCAAGCTGTTTT
>JAHKKF010519707.1:27512-38241 GCA_019740295.1 Labeo calbasu | reverse complement strand
TAAGCATCCTTTCATTCACCCTGTATTTGACTAGCTTTCGCTATGTCTTCTGTCTCACTGATAGGAGATGGGGTGGATGACATGTCACTCTTGCCTGTCTTCAAAACTTGAGAGCCCTGGGTTTGCGTCATATCCTGACTTTGCATTTCACTGTTTTTATCATTTTGTGTAATACTGAAGTCTTTTTGTTCAGGTGAGATGAGTATGCATGTTGACATACATGGGAAAACAAAGTAACTGACATTACTTATTTAAAAAAGAAACTCAGATATTTCCTTTTAAATTAAAAAGTAATGCATTAATTTACTAGTTACTTGAAAAAAGCAATCAGATTACGTAACTCACGTTACTTGTAATGCGTCACCCCAACACTGGTGGAAACACTTGAATGTAAGTTTAAAATGTTTATTTATTTATTTTAAAAAGGAACAGAAGTAAATATACACTATTCAGCTGACTTATTTATTCCTAATTTCTGTTTGTATTTAATAATATATTTTCTCCAAATTGTCATTTATGGCTAAAAAGCAAACATCTGCTTCAATCTTGCAATATGATTAGGAAAACTAGTTTCATTCATCAAATGCAGAGCAAATTCTCATTACCAACTAATTCGCAGTACTACACTTACACGTTTACACTTAATGTGAATACTGAGTAACTATGAACAGAATTTGTTTTACTGTAAATAACCAATGTGTATTTAAGAAACAACACAAAAACGACCATTCCCTGACCGGGAATCGAACCCGGGCCGCGGCGGTGAGAGCGCCGAATCCTAACCACTAGACCACCAGGGATGTGTGCGCTTCGATGTTGTGCAAAATTATTGACGTACATCCCCTAATTATTTTGCGCTTAAACTGGTATATGTATTCGTTATGTACGTTTATTGATAATGTTATAAGGTATTGTGCACGAAATTAGTTCCAAGACCAAAGTCTTATTAACGCTTTCTGTACATTTTCAGAGAATAAAGCACCAGCCGTCCAGACCTTGCTTTCGCTGGTTTGATCCGGTTCCACGCCGAGGGTATTTATATAGCGGAGAGAAAGGCCACGCCTCCATTCACCACTGCTGGTCGTCGACGTCATCTCGCTGTATAAATTTAAGCGAACGAGTTGTTTTTGTTAGACAGCATTGCGGTAGATATTTCCGGACGTGGAGGGTCTTATCCATCCAAACCTTTTCAAATGGGCCCCGTCGCCTAGCGTTTTCTCCCCAAAGCCTCCGACTGAATTGAGCAGGGTGCACTAGTAACATCAGCACGATCGGCAAAAGAAGGTGAGATTGCGGTCTGCATATAAGTTAAAATTTTAAAGGGTGGTCATTGTTTGGGTCAGAGGATCTGAGCAGAGTAACGTTAGCGTAACACTATTGTGTCGTGTATCTTGCTGTAATAGTTCATGTTTTCTCACGTTTGTATGTTTCCTGTATGTAATTCCTATGGGATTACTGTAACTTCCTCGTGTAACGTTAGCTTTGTGAAAAATGCTTTTTTTTTTACCTATATGTCTCATGTGACATAATGTCAGTTTACAATACCAATATGTCACCAAAACAAGGTTTCAAACCACACGTGAGAGATGAAATCTTTTAAATGGCTTCCCCCAGTCTGTATTCATCATTTGCTCCAGAAGCAATCATGTCTGACCAAATGTCTTCTCAATCTCATCACAGGGTTTCCATCCAAGTCACTATTTACATAAGTCTGTAAAATGGCAGCCATCCCAGCTAGTGGTTCCCTTGTTGCTACTCACGACTACTACAGAAGTAAGTTGCCTTTACTGTTATAGTTAAACAACTATTAATAGTTGACGTTACAAAGAGAATTTGCCTTATAAGACTGTGTTCCTTTTCAGGGCGCATAGGCTCTACATCCAGTAGCAGCTCATGTGGCAGTTCGGAGTACAGTGGGGAGGTCATTCCACATCACCCAGGTGAGTTACATTTCATTTCAATCTTTTTTTAAACCCCCACCTTAATCAGTACTTCACTGCAACATGACATGAAGACATTGACACACATTATGCAGCACAATTTGCATTCATTTCAGAGCTCTGTACTCGTCTGATTGCTTCCGAGTAATCAACTGTTTAGGAAATTACAGAAAAAGGACATGCTTAGTCATCTAGGATTGGTCTGTCAACCTGCATGTCTGTGTTTAGAGACTCTTTACCAGTGATTGCGTTAGTGCCTACATCATTGTATACTTAATCCATTAGAAGATTAGACTGGTGGTGCTTTGCTTGTTCTGACCTGTTGTTTGTGCTTTAGGTCTGCCCAAACAGGATTCTGGTCATTGGTGGTCCAGTTTCTTCTTTGGGAAGCAGAACCAGCCTGGTATGGGAACTCTTACTGAGGAGGCTCAGCAGAAGTGAGTGACTGGATTGTGTTTCACCCATGTAACATGAAGGCTCTGCCAAGTGCTGAATCACTTTTAATTGCAGATGAAGTTGCAGATTTTAGATTTCGTAACATAGGGTGTTAGCGTGTCATCAGTTTTTAAATTCTGAATCATTTCTTTTGATTGGCTCTCTGCAGGTCAGGAGTGGTGAGTGTGACCAATGGGCAGGTGACATGTATTCCACGGGAGATGGTGATGAGGCAAGCGAGTGAAAGTAGTGACGGAGGCAAGTCGGAGGCGGGGAGTTCTCCTCATTCCTGAATCGGACACCAGATCAGGACACCAACGCTAGGGGACGGAATCGGCTCCCTTTTTCTTTTTTCTTTTAATTTCCCATCTATGTAATGGGCTGTTTTAGTACTTTTTTTTTTTTTTTTTTCATTTTTTGTATTCATCGTTTTATATATTGTCACGTAATAAATGTAAAACCTGAAACTTGCAAAAAAATTTTGTACATTTTTACACATCTGTAAGGACATGTTTTTTGTTACTTGTTGTCCTATCCTGTGTTTTTCAGCACAATAAATGGTCTTAAACAGCCCACTACTGCTATTGGACATTCATTTGTTCATGTATTTATTTTCAGCATTTTGTTTTATTATAAAGAAACCATACACCAGTACACCTGTCAATTTTGTCTAACTGACAGGGTTTTTTTTTTTTCTTACTTTTTATATATATATTTATTTTATAAATATTTTATTTTATATATATACTGCTGGACAATTGCCAATCATTTGTATCCCCCCCCTATATTTTCCTAATGGCAATTTTATAATTTTTTCATATACTACAGCTTTTTCCATTTTTCTTACCGAATAAGGTAGAAAATATGTCATAAGGGTCTTTTCTTTTTAAAATTGAGATTTATACATAATCTGAAACCTGGAATCTGCAACAAAAAATCTTAAATATTGAGAAAATCGCCTTTAAAGTTGTCTAAATGTTGTCTTCTTATCAATGCATATTACTAATCAAAAAATAAGTTTTTATATATTTACAGTAGAAAATTTACAAAATATCTTTAACATAATTTAATATCCTAATAATTTTTGGAATAAAAGAAAATTTGATATTTTTGACCCATGCAATATATTTTTGGCTATTGCTACAAATACATGTGCTTCTTAAGACTGGTTTTGTGGTTCAGGGTCACATATATTTTATAGTTTCTATAGGCTACTGTAATAAATACTATGTTAGTTAGCACTACATTATTCAGACACTTTATTACTTGGAGATGACTTGGAAAAACACACATAAACCATGTATTGTAGCAATCGTGCATGTATTCATGTTTTTTATTTAGCTTAGTTTACTAGATAATCAATAATCAAATGCTAAAATATGACAAATTCAGCCTTTTTTCCCGTCTTGAGAGGATATGTTTTTTTCAGTTTACCTGCACATTATTTTGATGTATGACTGTTATGAGGAATTGTGTACGTGTATATTATCATGTACTTACTTGTTCATGTTCCAAGTGTGCAGTGAAGAAAAGGCGCCCCCTTCTGCATTATTCATTTTATGAAAAATATGATTTGATTATATAACAAGCATGCTGAAGCTAAATTCAGTGTCTCAGATTTTATAATGGATTGGCAAGGAGACAAACAGGACTCTTAGACAGTAACTGAGGCGGATAGAATGTCATGACAACTGCTCTTGAGTGACATGACAGATCCTTTCATACAGTAATGATCAAAAACAAGACAAAGGCAACAGTTGCATTTTTTTTAGGAAAAGACTTTTTAATCAAATAAATGCTTTGAGTTCAGCATTGTGAGCAGCAGGTCCAGGAATGAAATAGGTATTCCAGAGGAATAAAGCATTTTAAAGACATTTTGATAATCTAGTTAAACCTATTTCATACTGGACATGGTTTGCGTAAACAAAAAAAAAAAAAAAGGACAGAAGATAGTCTGAGGATTTCAAAATAAGCAGTGTAGCACTGTAAATATGGGAAACAGTCCATATGGAAAATTGCTTGCTAGAGATGACGTTGTCCAGCTTTGTTCCTATGTGTACATGGATTTTCCAGGTCACTAATTTCTGATGGTTGGCTAGATACATGGAAAAGCCTCTTTGTGGCATGCTGACTCTGTTCTTTTTCGGACATCACTTCTCCTTTGTTCGCAGCAACAGATCCTAACTAAGAGACTGTGACAGGTGCTGTGTTTGGTAGTTTATTTGAAGATGAAAAGAAATTTTATGTTGACGGATGTCAAAATCTGTAAATGACTAATCAGTTTACTCAGTTGCCATACTGGCTATTTTCTATGTGGCAATATGTACTTATTATGTACTTGAAAAGTGAAAGCTCTCCAAAACTTTCAATGCCATGTTAAATTAATCTTGACAATCTAATAATATTATGTCAAATTACACGACACATTTTATGTTGGTCCAGCTAACGCACATAAAAATGATGTCTTACTTAACAATTTGGAGGTTGGCCAGCATACTGTTACCAGCAATTTCTTTAGTTTTTAGGAGTAGTTGATCTCTTCATACTGTTGGTGTTGATCAGGGTTGCCAAGTTTTCACAAAACCCACCTTTTTGGTGGGTTCCCTGCTAAAATTTGCATTCCAGGAATGAAAAAATCACATTATTGGGGTCGCTTCAACCCGCAGCCATGAAAAACAACAGTGTTAAAGTAGCCCAATTTCGCTGGAAAAATGCAGACTTGGCAACACTGATATGTTAATAAAGAAATGTATCTTGAGCAGCAAATCAGCATATTAGAATGATTTCTGAAGGATCATGTGACATTGAAGTCTGGATTAATGATGCTGAAAATTCTGCTTTGCATCAGGAATAAATATTTGAAAGTATTTTCTAATAGGAAACATTTCTATTAAATTGTAATAATATTATTACTGTATAATTTTATTGTTTTTACAGTATTTTTGATCAAATAAATGCAGTCTTAGCATATTAGACTTACTAACCCCAAACTTCTGAATGGTAGGGTATATACTAAACATAATTTGTCCTTTTCTAGCATTCAAAAGGCCTCCAGGTGTCTAGACAAGTAAACCAAGGAAAGAACAAAAGCTAGAAGCCTAGTATTACTGAAGCAGCACATTTAAGTTCACTTATTGTGCATATTGTGCATATTTTCATCATAAGACATTATGGTGCAGGTGTCTACTTCACTGCACGATCAGCAGGACTTTGCCGTTTCGAGGAGGTTCCGCTAGAAATCGGGCTCCTTAAAACCACATTTATTGTCCAGCCATCGCTCATATGTCCTGAGAAATCTGTATTTAGACAGAAAGGTCAAGATTGTCAGAAGGGCTAAATGTACATCTATTTGAATTGACAGATCTCAGCTGAACTTATACCATACCTTGGTGCTTGGATTTGGTCACCCAGACAGTCACTTGTCTTTGCTTTGGTTCCATTAAGTTTTCAGAAAGGCTATTGACTGCCTTCATTTTGTCTGTTGGACAGATGCCTGCGAACATACAGAAACACATACACAGAATCTGAAGAAAAGTACTTCAACTGACCACAGCCCTACTGAATAAATCCTATTAGGCATGTGTTTTATTAAACTAGCATAATCTCTTCTGAAACTGCACTTTGTTCAGGATTGAGAGATCCTTTAAATGTCATTTTAAACATTTTTTATAGTTTATTACATTTTTAAAAATTTCTTTAGTACTCAGTACTGTTTAAGCAATTCAGTTAGGTCTATTTCTGGTAATTTCCTTTTTTGGTCAAGAAATTAGGCAATGACTATGGTTAAAATGGCTAAAATTGGAACAGTGTGTGCTGTACATTCAGGTACAAGTTCATTCAAGAGAAGCAAACAGAGCTTCGAATAAACACAGATAGTCATAATAACATGTGTACTGTGGCTGGTTAAACAGCAGAGAGCTAAAAATAGTACTGCACTTACTCCGATAAAACTCATTCCGAGCAAGGAGACACACAGGGGCATTTACGGTGGCCATGGTCAGCTTTTATGTGTAAATATGACAGGACCAAATGCTTGGATAGTCTGGTGTTCTTTGGAACCTGGAAACACACGGCAAAGAAAGAGGAGTTAAGGTCACTGCTGATTTGGCTTTATTTTTATGGTCAGGGAACAAATATCCTCATTAGAGGCACATAAACATGACAGCAAAAGAAAAAAATAAATCTGGGACAAATGGTCAAAGTCCTACATGAGGAAAAGCAAAACTCTTATCATGCTTTACAAAAGACAAAACTTGTTGACTCTACATGAAACAAACATGTTGATTGTCGATGAATCACGAGAGTGTCAAAAGTCAAAGAAAGGACTTTTGTCCCAGTTTTGCTCAAGTTATAAACAGAATACGCTTGTCCTCAAAAACCCATAATGTTAGGCCCAAAGTAGACTTCCATTTTTGTGCATATGCTACAGATGGAATAAGAAGTCCAAATAAGTATAAAGGCATTTTCATAACTCATGGAGAGAAATAGCACACACACACACACACGCACAAACTTACTATTGTGTATGTGTCGAGTGGTTGTGTTTGCGCACACTATCAAATGTAGTACGCTTTAAGAGGCTAAGCAGGTTTATACTAGCACTGGGAAACGATTAATCATGATTAATCGCATTCAAAATAAAAGTTTTTGTGTACATAAAATATGTGAGTGTACTGTGTATATTTATTATGTATACATAAATACACATGCATATGTATATATACATATTTAAGAAAAACGTTTATATATTAAATATATTAATATAAATTAAATGAATATAAATATATACATGTAAATACATGTAAATATTTTCAGAATATATACTGTATGTGTTTGTCTTTATATATACACAATAAATACACAGTATACACACACACACACACACACATATATTATATTATACAAACAAAAACATATATTTTGGATGCGATTAATCGTGATTAATCATTGCCCGGCACTACTTTATACATAAGCTAGTGTAAGAATAAAAAATCTACATGAGCAAAACCAGTGCATTCTGAATATGACTGATTTAGCCTTCATAGTAATTTCTAAACGAATCAGTGTTTTTGAACAAAATGGTTGAGTGAATAATTCAATGACTCACTCATAAAGTGAGTCACTTCTTTTGTTCCTGAATAAACAAGTCATTTCAAATAAATTGGTTGAATGAATAATTCAATTACTCAAACATTTATACCTGGTTACCAATCAGATTTTACAAAACTGTTCCATTTACACCTGGCCAGATAAATATGTTTCTGCCAAACGGATATATATCCGATCTTCAGTTCCCATGCTGTATTCAAATTTAATGGTTTACATCAACAAAAGCAACAGATATGTGCTTGAATTATGCATCATCAGCTAATTTAAGATCAAAGTCCGCAAAAGGAGAGAGACCGGCATCAACAGTAAGTTAGTCTTACTACTTTTAATGAAGATGATTGTGTGTTGAGCGTCTGCGACTTACTTCTAGTTTAATTTGCAGCGGTTTGCACATCAGTGTATTGAAGAGATATTCGGCTACTCATCTGCGGCAAATCGATGCGTGTCGCATTAGCACTGTCACACATCTGACTATAACATGTCATATAGCCTATAACACGCTCACTCATGTTTATTACTGAGTAAAATTTACATATGTGTTTTCAACAACCAGATGCATTTACACTTGTCCAGTTTTGTCTGAAATGGTTCGAGCGATTGAATTTAAAGATTGAATACACAAGCTTTTGTGCTTAAAAAGTAAACAAATGTTTATTTTGTCGAAAAAATGACAGATAAGACCCTTCTTCCTCAGCTGGGATCATTTAGAGCCCTTTGAAGCTGCATTTAAACTACATTTTGGAAGTTCGAAATCGGGGGCACCAATGAAGTCCATTATATGGAGAAAAATCCTAAAATGCTTTCCTCAAAAACCATAATTTCTTTACGACTGAAGACAGAAAAACATTTTGGATGACAAGGGGGTGAGTAAATTATTTGTAAATTGTTGTTCTGGAAGTGGACTTCTGCTTTAAGTCAACTTCTCACTTTTTAGAGTGTAATCACATAAATGCATGAAAGTGTGAAAAACAGGTGATATGTTATGTTAGTTTGTTATGTGTGCCAGACGGGAATTCACTAGAGCTGATAATGGCTGTTATTGTTGTGTTACTTGGCATAATTCCTGTTTGACTGACACATCTTTGTCTTATTCTTCATCTGGGGCGTGTTGGAGTATCTCTACCAAAATACTTGTTCCACCTCTAAAAATAAAATGACTTCCTCCACACTAACACTGAGAGAAGAGACAGTATGTGATCATAGCTGCACGGAGCTAATTATGGAAATGAACTTTGCTCTATATAGCCAGCCAGAAATGTATCGTTTGATCTGGTCTATATTGGTGCTCTTGTTTTGATGCAGAACACAATGATTCTCAACAGCTCTGGAGTCTCCTGTATGACACTTTATTTTCTTAGACACATACAGGCTTTTTTGTTAAGGCTCCCTTAAGCGCAAGAGACTAATCCCTCACTGAGGCAACATGAAATTGGTTTTGAACACAAAAGGCTTTGTGTTAAGGCGGTTTAATCTGCAGTGGCACAACACCAGTGAGAGCTACGCTTCATCAGCAGACTCTGATGATGTTAAAGAGTGAAACAGTAAGAGATTAAAGAAAAATCTTGATGCCGTTTGATCGCATTCGAAAGATCGTGAAAGGTTAATACGTGAACAGAGGCATCTGGAACTGAATACAGATACAACAGAAAACAGAAAAGTTGACGTAAAAGAGTGTCATTTTTCTACAAAGATACATGTCAGTCCTCCAGGCGTTTTTCAAAGACCAAAAGACAATGTTGTTCTTTGTGAACTGATGTACGTGGTGGACGGGTGTGCATGAGGGAGAAAGAAAGAACAAGAGAAATAAGAACGGACGTAGAAGAGACAGAAAGCTGGCCTAAGAGGAAGAGAAACAAAGAAGAGGAGGAACCTCACAGTTGTGAATATTACCCAGCTAACTTTATCCACAGTAAAAGTAACAAGATACAAGGAAAATCTCAACTCAAAAAGTACTGGACACATTGCGTTTTCTCAGAGACCCGTTTGGTTAGTATCATGTCGACAAATATAGGTCAGTTTATATATATATATATACACACACATACACAAGTGTGAGAACAGTAATGCAGCTGTTTATATTCCTGACAACAAAAAGATATTTGATTAGAAAGGTTGTTTTAAAGTCCATGCATTATGTCTTGATCTTTAAGTGGACCTTGCCTTTTTGTAGGCTGTCTGTCATGTGTAAAAATCCTTAAAGTCCAACAGCAGTGTAAATGTTGAAGAAGGGAAAGCCTGGGATTGTTATGCATATCCAAACACAGATGAGGCAGCTTTATATCAAACCCCTCCTTTGCTTCAAGCTCAGGAACTGACAAGCTATTCGCTAAGGAACTGAAGGTCCCACCCTGGGGAACACCCATAAGCTTTCTTGACCATTTGGGAATGACACTGGGATGAAGGAGACTTTTGGGATGCTTATGTCTTGTTACAACATTTTCCAGCCCCCACAAATACCAGAGGGAATTTTTTTGCATACAAGCTTTCACGTGGATGCTGTTTTTAAATGCACTTTATTGTCTGTAAATCTGCAAAATGCTTTTGTTGACTTTGTGTTTTAGTTATTTACTTAACAATCTCTGCAAAGGTCACGTTTTTGAGGTAAGAGAAAACCCTGCAAGCCATCATTCCACTTTGACCTATATTCTCCTGGTAAGAAAAACAGGAGTACTTCAGAAAGACCCAAGTCATGTGACATGCCTGCTAAAGAGACTTGAATAGGAGGGGCCATTGGGGTAAAGCATGCACTTCTGTTGACAGTCTTGCCTTGCATTAAAGGTTATTCTGTATAAAGGTGATTGGTGGGAAGAGGATAAAATGGGGAAAGGGAGAAACAGGTACAGAGTAATTTTTTTGGCGATTGCTCTAAAATAGAGAAAATAGGAGAAGTTAAAATAGTGCATTTTTGTGTTCAAGATGTACTTATTATTATGGTGTGGCGAAGGGTAACACTAGCACTCCTGTTCCATTTTTATTCTATCTACTTGTTTTCTTTTTATTTATCTGAAAACAAACTTGACCCTCTAACACTAGCATTCTGTATTCTTTTCCTATCTACTTGTTTTTTTACAGCTGAGGTCAAAAGTTTGCATACACCTTGCAGAATCTGCAAAATGTTAATTATTTCACCAAAATTTAAGGGATCATATAAAATGCATGTTATTTTTTATTTAGTACTGACCTGAATAAGATATTTCACATAAAAGATGTTTACATATAGTCCACAAGAGAAAATAATAGTTGAA
>JAHKKF010519707.1:0-17343 GCA_019740295.1 Labeo calbasu | reverse complement strand
AATCGTTTAAACAGGCAAAACGTTTGGAAATTGTTCGCTAAACAAAATAAGTGCTGGAAGAGGTGGATATTTAGCTACCATCCATTATAGTATCTACAAGGAAACAAAACTTGCAAATGTCGTCTATTGTTTGTCAATGCCGAAGCAGCTTTTTATTGCACGTGCAGCTTGTAAATGTCAGGTAACGATGATTTATAACCAAAACAGTATTAAAAAGAGTATCAAACAATATCAAAATATTGGGCTGTAGTCCAGTACTGATGAAAGGCTACAAATGATGTGTACTTAGTAATATGGCTATACATTATACATCCCCTTCATGCCAGGGTCCTGGTTATCCTGTAGGGGTGAAGTTTTTGATAACAACCGGCTGGATGTACATTATCCCTTACCTATTGTTTTGAGTCGCACCCGTGTTAGTGTGAACTGGCCTTAATATGTTCACAGCTCACTGGAGGGGAACATTATAAGAGAATAACAAATATTGGTCTATTCTTTAGCCAAAACTACAGAAGACTTGGTATAGTGTCCATAAACCAATGTTTTATGTTTTAGTGGGCCTACAATTGCATACTTTTGAACCTTAAAAGCTTTGGTCTGTATTTAGGAACAATACTGTCTTAAAACATTTTTTTTTTGATCCACAGAGAAAAAAAAAAAAACTATTCTTTTAAATCGTCTGATAGTAACAGTGTCAATAAGAGAGCTGTCTAAATCATTTTTTACTAGTTACAATTACAATTAGAGAATTGTAATTAAATTATAGAGCTCTGTAACTGCATTTTTACCAGTAAGAATTAGAATTATGCTCTTATTAGAATTCTTACTAGTAAAAACTGATTTAGAGAACTCTTTAATTGTAATTGTTACTAGAAAAAATTAAATTATAGAATAAATGAATTAAGATTAAAGATAGATTAAATTAAAAAAGAATGGAACTCAATAGTATGGCAAGCCGTTTTAGCTTAAAATACTCCCTGAGTTACTCATCGTAATTGCATTTTTACTAGTAACAATTCAGTTAGAGAGCTCTATAATTCAGTTGTTACTAGTAGGGATTGGATTAGAGAGCTCTCTAATTGGAATTCTTTCTAGTAAATATTGATTTAGAGAGCTCTCTAACTAATTCTTACTGGTAAAAATTAAATCATAGAGCCCTCTAAAAATTAATGGAAGGTAATGAAGACATATGACTAGTAAAAATTTATTTGTAGACCTCTCTCATTGGAATTGTTACTAGTAAGATTTAATTTTTTTTTTAATTTAATTATTTAATTATTGCTACAAGTAAAATTTGATAATAAAATAAAATAAAATTAAATACCTCTCTAACTGTAATTTGTACTAGTGAGAACTAAATTGTACAGCTCTGTAATTAAATTCTTACTAGACAATGCAAACGCCGAGTAACGCTGGGAACATTTTATGCTAAAACGGCTTGCCATACGCACCAGAGTATGTGATGGATCACCAAGAGGATTTAAACCACAGTCTTGAGTAAGCTAAATGCTTATTTCATATAGCCTACAACAATAGTAACTCTGAAACGTAAATGTGAATTACTGCTGGGAAGCTAATTTAGAGACTGAACCTTGCAGATGTTTTGGAATCTACCTGCTCTAGACACTAGGAAAGTGATTAGCAAACTTGCTGACTACTTTTCAGAAGTAGCTTTGACACTTACGGTTGAGACTCTAAGGAGTCCGCACGCGCCAGATAATTGTACGGTACATAACCGGTGATCACACGTAAGCCGTAAGAGTCGGTTTTCTTTGCAGTCCACCATTCACCGGAACTGTCGAGAACTTCTAAAACTTCATCAGCTTTGAACGATAACTCCTGGTCGTCGCGTGCTTTAAAGTCCCATAAAGCCTTATAAAGGACAGCATTGTCCTTCGTCCGAGGTAGCGGCATAGCCGCTCTCGTCGTCATCTCAGTGTAGCGGTCAGAAGCCGCATTATCGAGCCCATCGCCCTTACTGTCACCATCAGTTTTCACGCAGTTTTGTCCGTCGGTCGTTGGGGGTCCGTATATTCTGTCCCACAATGACTTGAGACATGGACAAGCTTTCCTCAAACATTCCCCCATGACATGTCCCCGAGAGACACCGGCTAACGGATTCCCATATGAGAATATTGGTTTGGGGAACTGATATTAAAGTAAAACCTTCCGCATTCGAACCACGCCTGTGGACGACAATGACACAATTTCATTGGGCTAAACAGGCATACTTTATTATTTGAGGTTAATTGTTTACAGACTAGCAGCATGCTTGTGTAACATAATGAAGTTCGTTTCCCTGTTACACTTGCACCGGGTTACATCGGCAAAACAACAGTTAAAGAAACTGCAGAAACATATATACTGAAAAAATATTTTATTTACAAGAGTTATCTTCGTGTATAATTCATTGGAAGACAATTGGCTTCTGACATGGATGTGATTTCTACGAAACCGATTATGTGGACACCTACCCAGGTAGTTTTGTCATATATGGCTCCTGTGTTAACCACAGTGTTAGTTTCAAGATTATGTACCTGGTAGAAAACAGTTATTTGTGCAGCCTGCCTTCACATAGGCTAAAGACACTCAACAGTTATAACTTAAAATGGCCGTAGTTTTCATCGTCTCAACACCTGTCCGTACTTTGGCAGGTGAATCTTTTGTAAACATAAACTCTGACCTGAAAAACATCAGACCAAAAAATCTCCTCTTCCTTTTCCTACAGAAACTGAATGGGCCAGATCAACTCTAGCGCAAAATACACTAAGTGCGGACGTATATTATGACAGTAAATAACAGTGCTTGACATCTTGACCCACTTATGATCAAGAATTGCTACAAGATAATCTGGCCCTGTCAGATTAAGGAGATGCATGTTTCTCTCCTACACTCTCACTGAATCTTCATCCTCTTTAAAATCCTTTAACAAGCATTTATTATTGCACATAACTTAATTCATATAAGCAATCCAAAAAAAAAGTCTGTCGTATGTGCACTTTTGTCCATGCAAATCCTCATTCTCCTTTCTGTCCCACAGGATCTTCAGTCCACCTCTTCTACACCTCAATGGTTTTGAAGTAGATCCTAGAGTAGATATTTTCCAGCTGACTGTGAAGGGCATGAAATGACGGCCGTTTGGAAGCCTCCGCATGCCAGCATTCCATCATAATGCGGTAGATGTTTGGGGGGCAGCGATTTGGTGACGGTAACCTGTACCCCGAAGACAGGATCTCCAATACCTCCTTATTAGTCTTCCCTGTGGGACACAGATTGTGGCACATTGGAGATATACACATTGGGGTCTTTTTTAATAAATGAATGCTTGTATTCAGCTAGGATGCATTAAATTCATCATAAATAAGAAATGTTTTTTGCACAGCATATTAGAATGAGTTCTGAAGGATAATGTGATACTAAAGACTGGAGTAATGATGCTGAAAGTTCAGTTTTGCCATCACAGGAATAAATTACTTTTTAAAATACCTTAAAATTGAAAACATACCATCATATGGCATCTTTCCACGTGACATCATTTCATACAGCAGTACTCCAAAAGACCAGACATCAGATTTGACTGAGAAACGCTGGTAGAGAGCAGCTTCTGGAGCCGTCCACCGTACAGGAATCTTGGTGTTTCTACTAGCGGTATACACACTATCCTAAACATAAACACACAATTATGTAATAAGCCAGTGGTTCTCAACTCCAGTCCTCAGGGCCCACTGCTCTACACATTTTGTTTGTTTCTGAATCTGACACACTCATTCAGTTCATGGGTCTTTCTCCTAATGAGCTGATGATCTGAATCAGGTGTGTTAAATGAGGGAGACATACAAAATGGGCCCCGAGGGCTGGAGATGAGAACCACTGTAATAAGCATCATTTTAATTGCAGATTTCCAGGGGCTTCTTTACGTCCGGCTATTATTACCTTGATGATACGAGCCAGACCAAAGTCAGCCACTTTACACACCAGGTCTTCACCAACCAGGATATTTCGAGCTGCAAGGTCTCTGTGGACAATGTGTCGATCCTCCAGATACGCCATTCCTTCTGCGATCTGACCAGCCATGTAGATCAGGTGAGCAGAGGTCAACACCTGGCCCTCTGGTGCTATGGAAAGAAATGAGAAAAAAGAGGTTAGATGGAAAGGTAAGGAGTTTCTTAAAGGGAACCTTGGGTATCGAGACTTGTATGTCTCTTACTAAAATATGTAGTGGAAAACCCATTAAAGATATACGCTATTAAAAAAATTGTTTTATACATATTTTGGACTACGGGGGAGCGCCGTTATATTTATGACATCAAATGGTTGCATTCGGTGAGCTACTGGCACTACCTCTTGCTATTTTTACTGCAACACAACTCAAAAAAAAAAATACTGATCCCATGCCACATTGTGCGGCTTTTGGTTGCAATTTTCAGTCAAAGGTCAACAAGAAAAGAAATGTAAGTCTTCACTGCTTTTCCTAGCGATTGGAAGAGGAGAAAAGAATGGCCAGATGCCTGTGGATGAATAAACCTTCCTAAAGACCAGGAACTTTGTTCTCTCCACTAGCCCTGATGCCTTTGAGGGTTTTAGTAGACCACAGCGACTGAAAGAGCTTACAAACGGCAGAGACAAAAAACGCTAGATGCCATCCTGGCAGGATGTAAACATGTCGACACTTGTCATGATGCCGCAGCCACTAAAGGAGTTACTCAGCGCAGATTTCACTCAATATCTGGGGGCATTTAGACACCCTGTGGGGAATTTTGATAGTATGGCATTTGGTAAAAGTCTATATCCATCGTCACCTGTAAGCTCTTTCAGTAGCTGTGGTCTTCGTATCAGTATTTTATTGTCAGAGTTGTGTCAAAAATAGCAACAGGCAGTGCCAGTAGCTCACCAACTGCAACCATTTCACATCATTGAAATAATGGCACCCCCTATAGTTCAAAATATATATAAAATGATGTGGATTTTTAAAATAATGTAATTCTTTCATGGGCTTTCTACTACATATTTTAGTTGGTTATATTAACCCATTCAAGTCTTAGTGTCCACCAAGAAGTTTTTCCCCGTGGCTGGCATATTTTTTCAATTGTTCTCAAAGGGAGTGCCGTGTTTTTTAAAACGCCAGGGGCGTGCCGAGCACTGAGCGTCTTTTTCGCGCTGAGCGTTCAGGCGTTTTTTCCTCGGTGCCGAGAGTTGAAGAATGTTCAACTTTGAGTAAAACGTTGCACTCATCACTGTCACTTTCTGGTCAGCCAGCCAATCACAGTGGAGGAAGGGCCGGACTAATACTGATCAACCGTCACACCATGCTTGTATTATGACTGAACAACAGTGGAGAAGTTAATATAGACCAATTATCTGTTTGAAAACATTCGGGATGCGCACGCAGCATGGTTGCAGAAAACCCGGAGAGATCGTCTTTACAGCTAGAGAATTACAAGGATACGGCACAAAATACTTAGATTTAAAAAGAGTATAGATTATATTGATTAGATGTCATTTTCAAAATGATATTTGCATATTACATCAGCTTGTTACCCAGCCATAAGCAATGTTATTCAACGAAATTGACGTTAGATAGTGGGATAGTCTTACAGACCCGAAACAGGGATGACGTTTTTTTATGGGCGGTTCAAGTGGCAGTCTATGGAGCCATGGAATAAAATAATAAAAAAGGTACATTTGATTTTATATTTCAAAATTCTGACTTAATTTTCTCAATTCCAAGATTATATCCCACAACTCTAGAGGAAAAACAACTCGTCATTCTCTCTTTTCCCCCTCGGCTCAGAGTTTATATCCCACTCTATTGGCTTTTTTCCCTCAAAATTAACAAACTCACTAGTTTTGTTAAATCGAGTTCTAAAGTCTGAATTAGGAGATTTCAGAACTTGCATTTGTGAGAAACAAAAATCAGAATTGTGAGATAAAAAAATGTTATGTAAAAATGTTAATAGTAATAGGTTTAAATAATATGTCATGCTGTAACGGTAGGGCTAATACAGTACATCCCCAATGAACAGCATATGTGAATATTATGAAGACCTGTTGTTTGAATCAAATTTATGCTTTAAAAGTAGAGTAATCATAGCAGTTTTCATCCATAGTATGTCCGTTTAAGCGTCTGCGTTTAGCTTCAAATGGCGTCTTTGACTACAGTATTGTATAAAAATTATTTGCATTCCGATTTTGACATCAAAAGGCACAAAAATATTTTTTGTTCTCTTATTCCATGAAGTTTACCCGTTTACCTCCACTTGCTACCAGTGTTTTTCTGCAACCACTATGCGCGCACAGCTGCAAATGACGTCACTGTGACGTCTACTCGAAATTGGTCTATTGCTTGTCTCCACGTATTTATGTCTTTACCAGATGGAATTGCCAGACTACCATAATATTGTTATGAAAAATAATGCTTGGATAAACATTTCATTCGCGATGCATCTGCAATTTTTTTTAAGATTTGTTTTTTGGCTTTATTGCCTTTATTAGGATAGGACAGATCATAGCTGACAGGAAGCGAAGTCAGAGAGAGACAAGGGGGCGGGATCGGGAAAGGTCCTCTAACCGGGATTCGACCTCGGGACGCCTGTAGCGCAATGGCGCTGTATGTCGTGCGCTGCCCACAAGGTTATCGGCGCCGATACGCGTCTGCCATTTTTTACTAAAGCGTATTTCATGTTATAGCAACCACAGCATCGCAACAGAAAAAAATGCTGCGCTCTCAAGCACTCACAGGTGGTCGTTTTCAGCAAAGCGCCTGTCGTTTTCAGCTGGCTAAAACCGCTTTGGTGGACACGCGGCCTTAATGCCGGGGGTTTCCTTTAAAAGTGTCCAAATGTCAAATATCTGAGACCAAACTAAAAATGTTGGCTTCAAAGTATTCTGAAAAGTGGAAAAAAGGTTTGTAATTTAAAGTAAAAGAAAGAAAAGTGAGTAAAAAATTATTAATAATAAGTAATGAGACTATTCATATGATTATTTGTACAGATTGTCAGATGTTCTTGCTTCCACTGAAGCTCAAGATCTTTGGATCATCTCAAATCATACTGGAGAACACGATTTACGACATGAATTATTGATTTCACACAACTTCGGTTGTTAAAGCAGAAGGGGAAGGTAACAATTTTCAATTCAACTTTTCAGTCAAACCACTGTGCTCAAAATATAATTTCAGTTCAAGAAGTGATGCATTAATTCACTAAAAAGAAAATGAAACCCTTTTTATGTGTAGGAATGGGAACAACTTGGTGTATAAGGATATAAACCCTTTTGTGTTTGATGACTTTTTGTACTTTTGAACTGTTACCGTAAAACACTGCAGTCACATAAAGCCATAAATTTGTCAGTGTGGACGTGATTGTCTGATAAGAGGAATAATGCAACGTGTGAAATGCTCAGTGATTTATACAGTGATCTTGTGCAATAATCTATATAATGTACATGTTGTGTACAAGCAATTAGTGAACAAGGACACAGGGTTCAATGACACTTACAAGAAATATACAAGTCCAGTGACACTTACAAGAAAGATACGATTTAAGACTTCCTTTAGTCATAAGCTCAGTGACAATGTAGACCGGCTCCCCACGTGTGCAGAGAGCCAACAGCTCAATCAGTTTAGGATGGTGTAGTTTTTTCAGTGCGTGGACCTCCTTCACAAACTCGTCCAGTTTTGTGTCCTCTGCAGGGCAGAAAAAGAGAACAACAGTTTGAAGCTTAAAACACATTAAGGATGCATGTAAACCTATTGTAAGGGACTCCCAAAATAATATAAGGAACTTTAAAAATGGCATAATAAAAAAAAAAACATGTCTGTTTTAGTGCTGTCAAACGATTAATCATGATTAATCGCATCCGAAATAAAAGTTTTTGTTTACATAATGTATGTGTGAGTACTATTTATGATGTATATGTAAATAAACAAACGCATGCATTTTTATATTTAAGAAGAATGTTATGTTAATATATCACAAATATTTCTATATAATATTGACTAGATGAATATAAATGTATACATGTAAATACATGTAAATATTTAAAAAATGTACCGTATGTGTGTATATTTATATATACATAATATATATACACGGTATGCGCAAATATATTATGTAAACAAAAACTTTTATTTTGGACGTGATTAATCGTGATGAATTGTTTGACAGCACTAGTCTGTTTTTTTAAAAATGTCAATTGTTTAGGACTTCCCTATGTCCTCAATTTGACTTTCAGTCTTTTGTAATATCCCTCCACAAAAGCTAGTTCTTTAACAGCGGTAACCTCCAGCATGTGAGATCATTTTTGGTAGTAAACACAACAGCACAAACATCAGTGTTAAAGACTGATATAATGAATTCTGTGATGTTTTCTGGCTTGTCTCACTTTAAAATGTCAAAACATTCAGTCTTGTGTGATGTCGCACCTTGTTTGAGCATCTTGACGGCCACTTTCTGTTTATTTGTGATCCAGACAGCTTCCCAGACTTCCCCAAAATGGCCTTCCCCCAGCTTCTTGAGTAGCTGAAACTCCTCCCTCGGCCGCTCCCATGGCTCCATGTCAAACAACTCCCTCTGCACATGGACACAACAGGTTACACAAGATCTCTTCCAAGAATCTCTCACTTATATCACGTGTTGCTTTAAGCACAGCGTGCGGTATTGATCATAAAACCAGAGAGGCTGGAGAGTGATTATATTTTGTAAACAGCATAAACATGAGGCAGACGAGAAGAAACGAGAGAAGGAATGAAGGCAATTTGCATTTTTAGGAAAGTTTACACAAGTTTGTTTTTGGTGTGATTAGAAGGGAAAATAAGCTTTGAACTTTCTGAATAGTATGACAGTTTATTATTTACATAAATTGCACTACATTACATTAATATGTAACTACATGACTGAAACCTAGGACCAGTAACTGACAATCAAAGACTTCATCTTTTACACAGTGAAACTGATGTGAACATGATTTTTTTGACAAAGATGACATGTTACTGGATCTACATCCTTGTTGCTTCTGGAACAACATTCAACCAACCAGATTTTAGAATTATGGCTTTATGAACATTCTTATTTAAGGGTAACAAAGTCCATTTAATGCTCAACTGTAACATATTTAGATAACAGTTTAGCATGTACAAATATTAATAAAGAAAATAAATGGCAGCATCTGAAATTCTTATAGCTCAAAATTAAAACATTATGAAAATTACTACCGTGCAAGAAGACCGTAGTATAGTATACTACGTAGTATAGTGTAATGACACTTTTGAAATCTATTTCAGATTTTAACATCAACAATGTAATCATTATTCTATTTATTAAAGCCAAGTATGAATCCCATCAAGTTAGTGTAGTTAAATTTTAACTATTTTTAAAGTATTTTGACATAACAAAAGGGTCATATCTAAGTGTGTGAGTTGTTTACTCACTTTTTAGTCTGCACGTCAACACCATTATATTGTTCATTCACGCTGATTCGTGAATGCGGAGTGATTTATACACTTTTAATGTTATATTTTGTAATATTCGCATTATTTTCTCATTTTCTCATCCAATATTTGGTGGTGACACTGCCTCCCTTGCCTCCTCGGAGATTATAATAATTAATAAATTAAATCATGGGGGATTGCTGGGAGTTTTCTGTCCGAATATGGTAAGGCGGCAGATCTTACTCCATCTTACCCTACCTGTACTATTTCACTTTGTTTGCTTTCTGTTATTTAATAGAAATATCCATTATTTTACAGTTGAGGTCAGAAGTTTACATACACCTCGCAGAATCTGCAAAATGTTAATTATTTTACCAAAATAAGAGGGATCATACAAAATGCATGTTATTTTTTATTTAGTGCTGACCTGAATAAGATATTTCACTTAAAAGACATTTACATATAGTCAACAAGAGACAATCATGGTTGAATTTATAAAAACGACCCCGTTCAAAAGTTTATATACACTTGATTCTTAATACTATGCTGTTACCTGAATGAGCCACAGCTGTGTTTTTTTGTTTAGTGATAGTTGTTCATGAGTCCCTTGTTTGTCCTGAACAGTTAAACTGCTGTTCTTCAGAGCAATCCTTCAGGTCCCACAAATTCTTTGGTTTTTCAGCATTTGTGTGTATTTGAACCCTTTCCAACAATGACTGTATGATTTTGAGATCCATCGTTTCACACTGAGGACAACTGAGGGACTCATATGCAACTATTACAGAAGCTTCAAACGCTCACTGATGCTTCAGAAGAACACAATCAATGCATTAAGAGTCGGGGGATGAAAACTTTTTGAGTTTGAAGATCAGAGTAAATTTAAGTTATTTTGTCTTGTGGGACACATGTATCATCTGTAGCTTCTGAAGGAAAAAAATATTATATTTAGGCAAAATAAGAAAAATGTTTACATCTTTATTCTTTTCAAAAGTTTTCACCCCCAGCTCTTAATGCGTCGTTTTTTGCTTCTGGAGCATCAGTGGGTGTTTGAAGCTTCTGTAATAGTTGGATATGAGTTCCTCAGTTGTCCTCAGTGTGAAAAGATGGATCTCAAAATCATTCAGGTAACAACACAGTATTAAAAATCAAGCGTATTCAACTATTATTTTCTCTTGTGGACTATATGTAAATGTCTTTTATGTGAAATATCTTTTTCAGGTCAGCACTAAATAAAAATAACATGCATTTTGTATGATCCCTCTTATTTTGGTAAGATAATTAACATTTTGCAGATTCTGCAAGGTGTATGTAAACTTTTGACCTCAGCTGTATATTATAATATGTATTATATTATAATGCATCAAAACAAAAACAATAAAGCATGCTGATCCAGGAATATGTATTCTTGGTAAATTCAGTATGAAATTACCAAAAGACCTTAACAGCTTTTCACTGAAATAACAATAAAACATAAACAATAAAACATAATCAAGTATTCTTATCAGTCTGAAAGATGATAACATGACATGCATAAAGTAAAAGGTGCAAAAGGTTGCTGTGCTATCCTTTAAGGAAGTAAGTGAGTGAATGGGCTTGTGTTAGTGTCTCTCAGTGGAGCTGTGTGTCCACACGCTCTGTTTTTCGGCCTTAGTGTCGTCCCTAAAAAAGGAGGAGAGAAGAGCGGACGATCACCATGAGGCCAAGACAGAGCGCAAGAAAAAAACCCGAAGCAACTCTTGTAACGCATTTCTGTGCAGAGCTGCTGATTAAGATGAAGGGGATTAGAAAACCAAAGAAAACCACTGCAGGCCGACTGGTGCCATTGCCCAGTGCCACTTCTCCAAAAGCAGACTGCTTCTCTATATCGCTAATTAGATCGTAATGCAGAACTGATACTCATGAAATGGATGCCTATTTATGAACATTAGTTTCATGAACACAAAAGGTTATGTTTAAACTTAAGTCACTGTTGGGTGTGTGTGTGTGTGTGGTAAATAATAAGAGTGTCATACTTGCTGTTCACATGGCTGGTCTAAGGGGCATCCCAGACTTCTGGAGTTGTGCTGGTAGTACCTGATGAGCTCATCCAGAGTGCTAAAAGAGACCTTGTCCGATACAAAGTAAGCACCAATCGCTGAGCGATGAATACGGAAATGGAAGACGCTATTTTCACTTCTGGCTGTGAGGGAGAGAAGAAAATTTTCCAATATTAATATTTTTGGAAATTTATTTTTTAGGACTTTTTAACCCTGATTTTTTTGTTGAGATCAACTGCTTATTTGGCTCCAGGAGCACCAATTATAAAATGTAATATGATATAAATACATTTCTTAAATTCTCTTCAAATTATTTTAAAATGTTGAAATAAACCAAGTAAGCAGATATCACTCAATCTGAATTATTTCAGTTTTATAACAAAGTAGATATGCACTTTAAGAAATATGACTGAAAATGGTTTTCTTAACAGTGCCCAAAAAATTAATTGTTACATATATTAATATTTTATATCTGAGACCCTTTAATATTAGTAATATAAGATTTTTAGTAGGGAACTTGAATGTTATCAAATTAGACATGCTGTGTATGATCAATTTGGTAAGATTAGCAAAATTTATTGAGTGACTTTGGGGTTTTCCAGACCTTAAAAAGAATATTATGCGGCTAAAAAAGTACCCGCTACTCTCCCGCGGAGACAGAAAAATGCTTAGTTAGTCAGAAGACCAATATGGCGTTACAAGCTGTGGGTTAGAAAGAGAAAAAGAGAGAGAGAGAGAGAGAGAGAGAGAGAGAGAGAGAGATGCTGGCCTGAAAGGATGGAGGATAAGCCGAGAGTGGATATCTTAGGCAGAAAATAATANCCAATATGGCGTTACAAGCTGTGGGTTAGAAAGAGAAAAAGAGAGAGAGAGAGAGAGAGAGAGAGAGAGAGAGAGAGAGAGATGCTGGCCTGAAAGGATGGAGGATAAGCCGAGAGTGGATATCTTAGGCAGAAAATAATAAGATTGGTGATGTGGAGGCTACGTTGTCATGCAGATCAGAGAGAAAATAGGAGATGAGAGAGAGAAGATGAAAATGGAGATGATGTATGAAAGAAAGACAAGGGAATACGGACAGGAAGTACTGAAGGTCTCCAGGCATTCAAATGAAAGGGTGTGTGAGAGAGGGAGACTGTGTCTCAGAGAGAAGAAACAAGGGAACGAACCTGAGATAGTATATTCATCGCTGTGGCTTTCACTGATCCTCACTAGGAAGGAGCCAGTTTTGTTCTGTGAGCTCAGAAGCAGCTTCTCTGCCTTTTGTCTGTTTATATTCCCATAGTACCATCTGTAAAACAGATGCACACATAGCTCAATGAATGAATGAATGAATACTTCATCATAACCTGTCAAGACTATGACCAGATCATATTTTACCTGCAAAATTCAAAGAAAAATATTTAAAGAATGAAAAACTCCAGTCTTCAGTGTCACATGATCCTTCAGAAATCATTCTAATATCAGTGTTGAAATTGTTGTGCTGCCTAATATTTTTTGGAACCTGTCAAAATAGAAATCTTTTCTGACAATACAAGTCTTTACTATCAGTTTTTATGCATTTAACACATCCTTGCTGAATAAAAGTATTAATTTCTTTAAAAAAAGAAAGAAAGAAAGAAAGAAAGAAAGAAAGAAAGAAAGAAAGAAACTGTAAACTGTTTTGAATAAACTGTTCTTTTTAAATTTCAGTCATCGAAGAATCCTGAAACAAATATCACAGATCCCAAAAAAACACTAAGGAGCACAACTGTTCCCAACATTGATTATAAAACAGCATATTAGAATGATTTCTAAAGGATCATGTGACACTGAAGACTGGAGTAATGATGCTGAAAATTCAGCTTTGTTTCAGAGGAATAAATTACATTCTAAAATCTATTAAAATAGAAAACTGTTATTTTAAATTGCAATAATATTTTAGAAAATTAGTTTTTTTCTGCATTTTTGCTCAAATAGATACAGCCTTGATGAGCATAAGAAACTTCTTAAATCTTACTGATATATATATATATATATATATATATATACATATACATAAAACCATTAGAAATGTGCATAAATGATCTGAATCTCTATGATATTATTCTAAAATATGAATATTTCGATGTTGATAGATAAATGCACACAGCACAGTCTACTGTCTCACTGTCTACTGCACGTACAATTCTATCAGCTAAAATGTTAAAAATAGAATCATTAATAATGTATGTTTAATACTGTAATTGGTCTTTTTTACATTAGAGTAATTGGATTGCATTACTATTACTAAGTAGTGAGGAATAAACAACGCATGGCATTGTAACTATTTACTGACACATTCTTATTGCTTGTCCTATTATGTCAGCTAACAATGTGAGTAATATGAGTACTGTAGTGTAAAATGCTTGAAATTCCTATATCTGCCATTTTTTTCTGATTTCATACCACTACCTTTTTTTAAAGACAAATATACCAAGATATTTCACATGAAATATGGTATAATAAAAAACACCTCCAAAAAATTGTGTAGAAACGGAAATTAGCCATACACCAAGAAAATATTAAGCTAATTTGTCTAATATACTCTGCTTTTAGAACCTACTGTTCACTGTTTCAGTGTTTGAATTAATCCTTTTATTCTCATATTTATTACAGTGCGAGAAAGAAACACCTCATATTTTGCCCACATTAACCACGTTCAGCTTCTCACAGTAAACACTGTGGCGTCATGCAAAGTGTTGCCATGTTAAATATGGGTGCGGCAGGTGCACATGCTTGTTTAGCACAATCCCATGGTGCTTCAGTTTCACTGAAACTCCGGCAGGTGACAGGTGCAGCAGAGGCCGAACACACACTACTCAGACATAACAACCCGTTACCTGTCAACACTATTTAGGAGGTCTTTATAGCAAGGACAATTGGCTGACCCCGATACAGCAACCAAACAGAAGTAAATGATAGCGCAAATAAAAGACAACCACGCACAGCCCATTGTTCACGTGGACAATGATAAATCCCACTGTGAATTAAATGAGACAGTGCAGGTATATGAACTTTCCTTGGTTGAGATCATATATAACCAAAACTAGGCACACTGCTACTGTAATTTCAAAATGGTAGGTCAGGTTTTGACCTATTGACCGTATTGTTAAAGTGTGAATTATACAATGGTTTTCAGGGTCTATTAAAAACAATACATTTTCAGTGTCTGCAAAATAATGAAATCTTAATTTAAAGCTCGTTTTCAAGATACAGTCGTTTGAGGTTTATCTCGCGCAATCTTTGGGTCTACTATTTAATTGACTTCAATGAACACTAAAGGTTTTGGAGATGTTTTAAAGATAATTAAATATATAATGAAGCAGATTGAAACCCCTGTCAAAACTTATGTAGCTATTTTTGTATAAGACATATCAATTTTTTATTTGGACTTAAGGCTTAAGCGTTTATTAGGTGGTTCTGACTCCCCCAAAAACGCCATATTTACATAATAATGAAAATCTAAAATGCAACGTTTGTGTTAGTCCAGTATGAAAACAATAAACGTCAATGGAAAGTTTAACCATTGTGCAAAAACAAATGAAAGTATGTACTGTAGACGTCAAGCTATTCATTCATACAGTGTGCACTTGACTATTACAGAGTGATCATTTTCCATAAAATATAATGGATATTCTAATTGAGAATACGTATATCACTAGAATCAAAATAAGTATTGATTGCCAGACTCGGGACTTACCTGTATTTAGCGAATTCATCCTGTACCAGGGCCACATAATTAGCAGGGACCAGTCCGGACTCCAGGGACCCCGTCAGCTTCTTGGCAAATACATAATCTCCCCTCTTTTCTATGACAGACAGTTTGTCCCCTTCTTTCACCGTCAGCTCTTCCTCACTGCGGGCTTCAAAGTCGAAGAGAGCCGCGTACAGCTGCGGCGGCTTCTTCTTAGGAGCCGGGACCCGGATATCACCTGAAACCGTGCGGATCTCGGCCGGACGAGCGATGTCCGGATAGTGAAATTCGGGCCATATGCAGTCCCATAACCTCTTCAGACATGGCATACAGCTGCGACAACACTTCTCCATCCCAGCCGTCGCTTTCTACGGACTCCAGGGTAGCCAGAATATTCGGCAGCTGTCCACCAGGCGAAACGGTTGAAATTGAAAACAAAAGAGGTGTGTGGGTCCCTCACCGATGGTGACCGACCGTCCGTAGCGATTCTGTACCGGGATCCCCTTTGTTGAGCTAACGCGCTGGCCGCGATCATAGCGGAGGATCAGGTGAAACCGGTTCTGTTTCGGGATGGATCACAGAGGTATGCGGAAAAGACATGTTGGATAGTTCAAAGACACATTAAGACGAGGAGAGGATGCTGTGGTTAAAGTAGCTTGAAGAAAACATCCTCTTTTCATCTAAATCTAGCCTCTACTCGTCCATGACGTCCCTCTTCTCTCCTAATGACCGGTGCAGTGCGCCGCAGCATTTGGTGCCTCTATCCGCTCCGGAGCAAAACGCTTCGCAGTGTGTAAACTTGGCTGCGACCGAGCCGTTTCTCCTGTAGTGCGATCATCTGTTCACTAGGCAAGCGCACACTTGGAGCTGGAAACCATTATCGCGTTATTTTTAGATTCGCCTCTAATAAAAAAAAATCGTCTCCGCAAATATTTGCATCCATTAAAAGTGACTCTCATTTGCGTGCATAATCACATTAATAAGTATTCGGGAAATAATACTACTCTGTAACACATATGCACACGTTTATTATTATATACGACGGGGACTATTATTTTAATTTAATATGTTAATTAGTTACTAAACCTGTGGTGTACCGCATATATTGGCGGCTGCTCATTAACTGTGTCGTCATACGTTGCTGTTTGCATTGCGGTTTAATAATATTTTGGGCCGTTCGCCTCCCTAATGAGGTTTCTTTTTTATTATTTTGCGTGTTCTGAGCTAAATTATTTTCCGAATAACTTCTAGCCATACCATTACAAACCATCAACTGATAACCATTAAAACCTTAAAAAATGGTATCCTGTAGTGTTTTGCAACATATTCCATTAGGTTTAAGTGGTTTTAACAAGCCACCACAAGAAGGCAATTACCAACAGAGACCAATAGGCACCATTACAGTTTCCATTAAAACCAGTAAAACCATTACAAATTCTGTGATGGTTTATATTGTTTTTTTTTTTTTTTTTAGCAGGGAGGTTTCTGCCATTTAGAAAGTATAGTTGGCAACAGAGGAAACTGGAGATTTATATTAACCATAGCTAAATCACTGACTAAATATGTTTTGCCGTCACATAAAATGCAAAGAAGGAGATTCTAGAATAGACATCTGTTCTAAACACTTTAATGTGACAGAAAAGCAGCTCGACTGGCACAAAACGTCTTTATTTACGCGAATATCCAACGTTTCAGCGAGTGTACGAGTAATTGTTTCCCGAGTCCGTTATTGCTGTGTAAATATAATTAGATCCAATCTTATCTGAGTGTCATTAAAACGTCTTTGTAAAGTAAACACACTAAAATGAACACCTTAATGCGACTTCTATGCGTACAGTTTAAGTCAAAAGTTTACATACACCTTGCAGAATCAGCAAAATGTTAATTTACCAAATTAAGAGGGAACATACAAAATGTATGTTGTTTTTGTATTTAATATTGACCTGAATAAGATATTTAACATGAAAGACATTTACATATAGTCCACAAGAGAAAATAATAGTTGAATTTATGAAAATAACCCCTTCAAAAGTTTACATATGCTTGATTCTTAATACTGTGTTGTTACCTGAATGATCCACAGCTGTTTTTTGTTTAGTAATTGTTGTTCATGAGTCCCTTGTTTATTTTGGACAGTTAAACTGCTGTTCTTCAGAAAAAAATCCTTC
>JAHKKF010519704.1:0-12935 GCA_019740295.1 Labeo calbasu | reverse complement strand
GGGGGTTTTTTTAGCAGCAGATCAGAACATTAGAATGATTTCTGAAGGATCATGTGACTGGAGTAATGATGCAAAAAAAACAGCTTTGATCACAGGAATAAATTATATTTTAAAATATATTCAAATAGAAAACAGTTATTTTAAATTGTAAAAATATTTCAAAATGTTACTGTGTTTGCTGTACTTCAGATCAAATAAATGCAGGCTTGGTGGGCAGAGGAGAATTCAAAAGAAAACTTTTGACTGGTACTGTGGAGTGACAACTGACATTTATATGCATTTTATGTCTGCTACAGTGTTACAAAGATTATGTTGATGTACATTACAAGCTATCAAATTTTCATTTTACTTTTTGGCCATAGATAAATTAACCCAATATATTGATATATGCACCAAATTGCATATTTTTGCTTGGTTTGCTGATTTTTTTCCCTCCTAGAGTATGAGCTCCATATTATACTAAATGAGCAATTAAAGCCATATGTATTTTTTTGGATTGAGATTTTTAAAAAGAATTTTTCTGACTGTTATTTCATATGTCAGGCTTTACAGCATTGAATGTTGAGGAAAAGAATGAAAACCATACTAGTAGGATTGTATATGAAACATCTTTATGTATTTATGTGGTTTAAATGTTTCTCTTATCAGAGGCTTTTAGAGCTCCTGCGTTCCAGCATGGACCTGACAAGAACGGCTTCAGTTTAGGAACAAACAAGAACTTTCGCCAGGTTTTTGGAGATGAAAAGAAATACTGGCTGTTGCCTGTTTTTTCAAGGTATCAGTTATTGTTCAGTGGCACTGAAAATATTTTGGTGTGAGTGTTCGGCGTTCTCATTCCCTCTGTATCACACGGTGTTTCTGCAGTCTGGGCGACGGCTGTTCATTCCCCACATGTCTAGTGAATGCAGACCCTGAACAACCCTCCTCACCCTCTGGACGCAACCCTTCAATCAAAAGGTTCATGGCTCAGAATGAATTATTCATGAATGAATGAATTATCTGAGTTGTATCACAAAAATGTTACAAATTTTACACTGTAAAGCCTAACAACTAAGATTTTTAGCAACTGAACCATAGTAAGGACATTGTTAAAATATTCTATGTGACATCAGTGGTTCATGCTAAATATTATGAAGCTATGAGAATACTATTTGTGCACAAAGAAAACAAAAATAACTTTGGTCAACAATTTAATCTCTTCCGTGTCAGTCTTCAACACAAATTTAGGAGGGTACAAGTTTTTTCAAGTAAGGATAGCTAATTAAATTTGACAGTGTATGTTACAATATGAAAAATACATGCATAAATGCATGTACACAATAAGTCACACAAGAAATTTGCAGCAGATATTGCTCCTGGTTCCAATGTCACATTAGAAATGCACATTGCATTGTGGGATACTGTACTGATGATATGCAAAGCCTTCCATTCATGCCCTTTTCATTCTTTTCTAGTGCTGGAGAATCCCATCAGTTTCCACCTAAACCTCTGAGAGAGTCTCAGAGCCGGCTGCTGAACAACGGACAGTCAGAGGGAAGTGAAGACAGAGACAAGCGAGGTGAGATGACAGTTACGACACATCTGAGAAAATTACAAAAAACGAGTGTTCTGTGTGTTTTGACCAAAGATGTGACTAACTTATAGGAGGTAAATGTTCAGCTACGAATGTGTGATGTGGTCAAACAACATGGTGCTTAATCTGTATTCTTCTAATAGGTACAAGCAACCCAGCCTTGACTATTGAGAAGGAAACTTAAGAGCATGTTAATGGAACAGGTTTGTTACTTTTGTGTGTATATATTGCAAAAACACAAGTGACTTTGGACCACAAAACCAGTCATTAGGGTAATTTTTTTAAATTGAGATTCATGAATAAATGAGCTTTCAATTGATTTATGGTTTGGTAGGATATGACAATATTTGGCCGATACACAACTATGTGAAAATCTGGAATCTGAGGGTGCAAAATTCAAAATATTGAGAAAATCACCTTTAAAGTTGTCCAAATGAAGTTCTTAGCAATGCATATTACTAATCAAAAATTAAGTAAAATATGTGATATGTGAATATGATCTTTACTTAATATCCTAATGATTTTTGGCTTAAAAAAATCAATAAGTTTGACCCATACAATGTATTATTGGCTATTGCTACAAATATACCCGTGCTACTTATGACTGGTTTTGTGGTCCAGGGTCACATATGACTTATGAAGTGTTTCAAAATTACAGTATTGCTACATACACTAGCATTTGAGATCAGTAAGACGTTTTTTTTTCTTTTTGAAGAAGTCCTTAAAGCTCTCTAAGACTTCATTAATTTGAAAAAACAGTAATATTGTGAAATATTATTACAATTTAAAATAGCTGTATTCTGTTATAATATATTTTAAAATGTAATTTATTCCAGTTCCTGATGCAAAGCTGAATTTTCAGAATCATTACTTCAGTCTTCAGTGACACATTATCCTTCAGAAATCATTCTAACATGCTAACTTTGTGCTCAAAAACATTTGTTATTGTAAATGTTGCTTTTGTTCTGGATTCTTTGAAGAATAGAAGGTTCAAAAGAACAGCATTTATCTGAAATAGAAATAATTTTGTAACATTTATGAATGTCTTTCCCATCACTTTTAAATAATTTTATGCATTCCTCAGTGTTTCCCCTGTCATTATATTAGAAGCCCGCCCCCCTTGAAGGTCAAGTTATTTTTATTTAATTGTATTAATTATATTTAGTTTTATGGTTACCTCTTCTATAGAACTGGTCTATACCTTGTGTTGTTATTTAACAGACTAAATGGTCTTATGTTATTTATCTTATTTACATGACGGCATGTCATTTATCTCTACATGGACGCACGTCTACAATTTTCCTAAAAAATACAATTTTCCTAAAAATAAATTTTACAACCAGATTAACCGCTTAATTGTAGAAAAAAATCAACAATTATTATTCACTTTTTGGCAAAAACAAAAGGGTTTAATTTTCATTTAATTAAAAATAAATAAATGTTTAATGCCTTCATTTAATAAAATTAAAACAAAAATGTCTGAAAAAAAAGAAAGAAAGAAAAAGATTATAGGACCCTATTGTTCAAAATGTTGAAATTGAGAGTTTGAGTTTTGGACTCAAAACAAAACTCTTGTTTTTTTCACTAATATAAATGTTTATTATACAGAGAGTGAACTACTGAAAAAAAAACAAAACAAACTAAAACATTGGGTACTGGCACCCCCGCCCTATCCATCGACCTCCCCCCCACCACCCAACAGCTGTGAACCTAGGGGAACACTGATCCCTGCTGAATAGAAGTGTTAATTTCTTTTAAAAAATTAACTGATTCCAGACTTTAGAACGGTAGTGTACATACCACATATACTGTAATATAATGCATGTGACCCAGGACCACAAAACCAGTCATAAGGGTCAATTTTTTGAAATTGAGATTTATACTTCATATGAAAGCTGAATGAATAATCCTTTCCATTGATTTATGGTTTGTTTTGGCATAGGACGATATTTGGCCGAGATACAACTATTTGAAAATCTGAGGGTGCCAAAAAATCTTAACATCGAGAAAATCACCTTTAAAGTTGAAGTTCTTAGCAATGCATATTACTAATCAAAAATTACATTTGATATATTTATGGTAGGAAATGTACAAAATATCTTAATGGACCACGATCTTTACTTAATATCCTAATGATTTTTGGCATAAAAGAAAAATCAATAATTTTGACCCATACAATGGGTACACATGGTTTCGTGGTCCAGGGTCACATATTTTGTATATACCACATTATATATCACATATATAATTTCTCCCAAATTCTTATCTTGAAATCCTTGAATGTTTTAATAGTTTGTTCTAAATGAACTGACTTTCTTTCTCTAGGAGTTTTGTGCTAGTGATATCTGTTGTGAGCGGAACAGTGAAGATGTCTCCGCTGCTCTTGCACAGACTTGCACTGCCCATCTACTCTCTTCCTAATGAATTGTGATCCTTCACAAGAGCTGACAGTGCAGGATTATGGTGTGTACTGTACATACATGAAGGGCTGCAGAGTTTCTCGTCCTCCTTGCAAACCGTATGGCTATCTTAACGTGCCTAAAGAAGCCCACAGATGCGGCTGAACGTTTGGTAAAATCACCGTGGTTCCTGCAAGATCCACATTTTTAAAAACGTAGAAGTTTGCCTTGAATATAGCTTGCGTGGTGTAGGCAGTGCTGAAGAAGGTGGCGTTTTTGTTAGTCTGCGAAACGTGAAGTATTTATGCATGCTGTGTGATGGTGGTACATAGTCGTTTGTCATGTTTGAAATGTGAACACTGAAAAGCCCAAGTGCTTTTGCACTACAACTAATTGTACCCTGTTTTTTGATCCTGCATTGTTGAAATGCAGGAGCATCTCTTATTTTAGTAATTGCTATACATATACGTTCGCACATCGTAACTATAATCGGTTTTATTTGACAAAGTGTCAGTGAGGATCTTGTCCATCACACTTAAGTCTGGATCCCAGCTGTCAAGGTCATACACAGGCAAAATGACTGATGTAGCAAATATTTTAGGCCATTTTTAGCGCTGGATATTCAGACAAAACACCGTCTATTCAAGTTTCTACCTGACAAGCACAGGGAAGACAAAAATACTCTATATGCACTTTGAAAAGCGCTTAAAGCTGCACATTATTTCTTTTTCTAAACCGTCTTTGACTTGACGGTTCTGTCAAATGGAGTATGCAAGGATATTGTGTTAACTTCATATATGTTGTTATACTGCAACAGCAGAGAATATTTCACAATTAAAAGTCAAAAATGATTATTTTAAACATACTTTTCATAACCCTGTTTGCACAATTAATGCAAAACTCAATAAAGATGTGGTTTTGTATCACATCTGATTTATCTAAGGGCTCTAATAATGTACTTACGACCATATTTCTTATCTCAGTTTAATTCAACAGTTATTGCATGTCAATGTACTTGTACTTGATTTTGACTGAGGTGTGAAGAAAATCTCAGAAATGCCAAGACTTGTGGTGTGTTGTCTGTTTTGTAGTTTTTATGAAGATGTCTGTTGTTTATTTTGTGATTAGGTTCACACACCACATTAAAAATAAACTGTGATACGAGATTTCTACTGGTTCTTGCTTTTGTGTATGTAGACCAGCCGATTGTCGTTGCTGCTTTTGTTCTCGTTGAGAGTATGTGAAATTCTGCTAGCTATCTGCGTGGTGGTAGCTTAATGTGTTTCCATATAAAGTATGATAATGCCATTGACTGATATGCCTTGATGAGTTACTGTAAGAGAAATAAAGTGATATTTTATTAAGTGGTATAGTGGTGTTCTGGTATTGTTTCAATCTAACACTGTTACAGCTACTGAAATTCTTCATTAAAGAAATAGGTCATCCAAAAATAAAAATTTGAGGAAAACGTACTCACTCTCAAGCCATCCAAGATGTAGGTGAGTTTGTTTCTTCATCAGAACAGATTTGGAAAAATGTAGCTTTACATTACTTGCTCACCAATGGATCCTCTGCAGTGAATGGGTGCCGTCAGAATGAGAGTCCAAACAGCTGCTAAAAACTTCATAGTAATCCACACCACTCCAGTACATCAATTAATGTCTAAAGATGTTTTTACCATTTCTTCTGGCTAAAACAGGAAGTGAAAAAGCTGTCATGCATCAATTATTGTGAGGCTTTTATCAGTTGTTTGGACTCTCATTCTGATGGAACCCATTTACTGCAGAGGATCCATTGGTGAGCAAGTGATGAAATGCTAAATTTCATCAAACCTGTTGAGCAGCGATTATTGGGGTTCAAGTGCTTTAAGGGATTTAAGCACATACGAAAAAATATATTATTTAGCAAGCTTGTAACCATCTAAATAAATCATTTAAAAAGCATTTTTGGCAAATGCAGGTAATTTACCATAGATAATATTGATACCATAGATATAATATTGTTTTTTGGCAAAGTTGTCCAGAATGAGTTCTATCGTATTAAACGAACATTATGCGTATGTGCAAAAAAACACGCACATGTACAATCGTTTTGCCCTTTTAAAAAAATGTGATATCGCCCCCCAGTGGCCAATTTCTTTCAAACTTCCCACAGACCTTTGGGGCTGTGAGTCAAACAGGTCCACCAAGTTTAGTTCCGATCGACCTTCGTTAACCTTGTCTAATAGGTGCTCAAACGTCATTGGCCAATGCCGGCCATGTTTTTTTCGACATATGCAAATATCCTTATGGACACTTCTGGCACTTTGAAACAAGACCGTGTGTACATTTTCAGCATTTTTAAATTTTTGGGTGAACTATGGTGTAATCAGTCTTTAACAGCACAAATCTGAAAAGATTTTGGATATGTTAGAAAAATCAGGCTTTTATTTCCAAATGTTCTAAAAACAGTCATTCTTTATATTGCATAATACCAATGTGGATACTGTACACATCAAGATGATAGACAAATGGGAGGAGGGAGGTTAAGAGCTACGGAAATCATCATTCACCAAATCAGACATTCAAAAAAAGGAAAAAGAAAAAAGGGACAAGCTGTGTTCATGCGATTCACGTATCTATAAAAGCTCAGATTAGTTAACACAGCATTTATTCAAATGTTTCAGTACATGCAGCAGATCTAGGCAACATAGAATTGTAAAGCAATACAAAAACAAAGGGAGGAAAAGCCCAAACAGCACAAAATGTGCACCGTTCAAAAACCAGCACTACAAGTAAAACTAATTCCACTGATACTGAGTACTTGAGTTGGCTAAGATTTCTTTTAAGAGGCATTATTTTTTTAAATGAATAAAAGGCTTTGAACGTCGTTGCTACTAAAATACTACAAAACCTTTAAATCTCTTTTAAAAATGAAAATGGAAAGACAATCTTGATCCAGACGTATGAGGTGACCTCAGTTCACTTAAATAGTGGCAGTTACATCATCACTCTTAATTTACTTGTGTGGTAAAATCTGTGCTAACCCAACATGAAGGGTAAAATCAGTGCAAGGCTTTGCTCTACAATTAAGTGCCTGTATTTACCTGTGTGTCTGTGTGAGATCCTCCATCTGCCTAAAGCTATTGCAAAGAATGAGAAATCAGTACTCCTGTGATCAGGGAACGACAGTTCACGTAGGTACTCGGTTTTGCCAAATTAGTAGATGAACTACGCAACCGTACACAAGAAGAAATGAATGCAATAAATTAACGTTAAAAAAAGAACATAAAAAGTAGCTTAATATTAAGGCTGAGCTGTGGGGGGGCAAAACTAAAACACCAAATGGTTCCTCTTCTTTAACCACAAAAGATGAACATTGTGTGAAAAGATTGAACCCAGAGAAGGCAACAAAGGGAAGAAGTTTTTCTTTTTCTGTTGGATGGGAGCTTTAAAGTGCAAAATCCTATCAAATCTTTCATGAAAAACAAAACAACAACAACAACAACTAAAAACCCAAGTTTTGAGCCCTGTATATGAGGTTGTTTATGGTGAGGGATTCTTGTTGTGTCATGACTGCTGCTTGTTTGCCTCCTCCTCGTAAGCGTTTCCGGTGCCGTTCTGGACATAGGATGAGCCTGAACCCAGTCCATACAAGTGACCACAATACTTTGCGTCGTCGATGTGATCCTCAAAAAACATCTGCAATGACAGTGATGTTACAGTCAGTACATATGCTGCTTTCAGTGCCACATTTTTCTGATTTTAAATACGCATAGCACTTTGATGGTTTTTTTTTTTTTTTTTTTTTAGCTGAAGGCACACCTCTCTCATCTTGAAGAAAGCCATTCCTGTGAGGAGTGAGTCAGACCCTGCCTGATGCTGAGGTCCAATTCTCTCCAGCTCAAGCTGCTCTGCTACCTCCTGCAGTCCACCCTGTACATCACATGACACAAATCAGGCACAGATTCCTTCTATTCACACAGACTTGCTACAAATTAAAGTAACCCCTGATATACCTCACAGCAAATGCTGCAATGAAGACAGAGATTTACAATGCCTATAAAAAGCATTCACCCCCAATTTTCAAGTTTTTATAATAACCACAGAACAGAACCACAGAAAATTTGATTTAGCTTTTTTGTGTGCTCATCAAGCATAATGGATCAAAATGAAAAAAATAACCTGTAATGATTACAAAACATACTTTTGAACTATTCAAGTCATAACTTGACAGTAGGTGCATATCCATTACAGATTTGTGCAAAACTCTGGTGATATTTTATAAATGTTGATAAAAAAGTATTGCGAAATGACAATGTTTCCATTAACCGATTGTATGCGTCTAAAATGTAAATTTGTCTCTCTCGCGATAAGTCACGGCAATGGATTTTGGTGGGATTTGGAAGGATTTTGGCTTTATTTTAATTGAAAGAGGCGTATGCGTGTATTTTTACAGAAGCAGTGTGGAGAGCTGCTTTAGAAACACGTGCAACGCATAACATCATAACATTAGCTCCGGTGACCGTGTCGGAGCCGTTACGTGCCGCTGCGTGCAGCGTACATAGTCTAAGCGTTAATATCAGGGAAAGCCCTGTATGAAGTGTTTCTTGGAGTTTATAGTACATTGAAGAATGATCATATGACATTTTACATATGCCAAGTGACCTGAAAGTACCAAAAAACCATTTCCATTGCAATTTTGCGGATTATTCCTTTTTCGAATTGCCTGAAAAACCACCTTATGCGAGCGTAAATTTTTTTTGCAATATATGGGAGTTTTTGCAAAATTGTCGTGTTTCCATTAGGCGTATTTTCAATTAGCTATTTAAATTTGCGCATCTTGAAGGGTATTGGAAACGCACCTACTGATGAAAAATTGTTTTAAGTAACTTATATAAAGCTGAAGTCTAAAAGGATGTTTAATGTTTTTAATGTACTTAAAAATATATATATATATATATAAAAAAAAAAGTATATTAGTACAGTAGTATACTAATAAAAATGATAAACGTATGGAAGCCCATTTCCACCACTGAATAAAAAATAAAAAAAGGTAATTTATTATCTCGCAATTCTGGCTTTTCCTCAGAATGCTAAGATATTGCAAGTTATAAAGTTGTATAAAGAATTGTGAGATAAAATGACCTTTTTTTATTCATTGGTGGTTATTAGATTAATATATATTTTATTTATTTATTTATGAATTGCAAGCTATAAGCTTGCAGTTGTGACTTTTTTCTCAGAACTGCGTGATATAAACTCATAGTTGTGAGTTATGAAGTCACAATTTTGCAATTTCTGACTTTATAATTCACAAATGCAAGTGTATATCATGTAATTCTGAGAAAAAAAAAAGTCAGAATTGTGAGATTAAAAATTCACAAGTTTCTTTTTTTTTTTATTCAGTGGCAGAAACGGGAAACTGGTTTCCATTCAAAAGTGAATAAAAATGTAACAAAATTAAAATGAAAACTGAAAATATAAAAATTAAAGCTAATCCAAAATAATTTTTCATGTGTTTTTTGGTTGCTTATTTATTTGCTCTTCAGACTAGTCTATTTAAAGATTTTGACTATTTAAACTTAAGCTAAATAGAAATATAAAATTAAATAAAATTGACAAAAGCACAAAATTAATACAACTAAAATGAAATTTTTAAAATAGCACTAAATATAAATATTTCAAAACTAATAAGAAAATTGACAAAAGTATGGAAGCCCATTTCCACCACTGAATAGAAAAAAAAAGTAATTGCTTTTTATTACAATTCTATTTTTTCTCTCAGAATTGTGTAATACAGAATTACAAGTTTATATCATGCAATTCTGAGAAAAAAAGGTCAGAATTATGAGAATAAAAACTGACAATGATCTTTTTTTAATTCAGTGGCTTCCATACAAAAGCAAATAAGATGAAAACTGAAAATATAAAAATAAAAGCTAATTCCAAATACTTTTTTAAAACAATATTTCAATGAAAAAATAAAATTGTAAGGTAAACATTAATACATACTGTAACAGCATACAAAATACTAAAATTACACCGCTAAACTCTGAATATCTGTTCTATATAAATTAAAAAAATAAAGGTATATAAATACCTAACCTTCAAAAAAAACAACAACAACAAATGACTCAATGCTATAAACACTGAGGAAGTCCAAGAGTGTGTGAATACTTTGTAAAGCCTAATGACAAAATCTTCATGCACATCTCCAAACGCTAAAATACCTTCAAGTTCTTACAGCTCTTCATGAGGTATTTCACATCATAAATGATGGGAAAAAATAAACGAAGAATCTCGAAGAAGTCAACCTCTTCCTCTGGCAATTTCGAGTTGGACAAAATTTTAATCAGGTACCCAAAGTCATAGCCACTGTTTGGAAAAGAGACAAAAATGAGCTTGAAAACAGATAATATAATTAATTGAACCGCGGTAAGCAAACACAAACGAGAACGACATTTTTAGACTCTAGGTACTGTACATTTTCTCAAGCTGTGAAGAATCTTCCACTTTTAATGGAGTCTGAAACACTGTATTCATTTCACTATGTGAATATTACTGTAAGATTACCTATGGAACGAGAGCCACTTGACCCCCTCACAAAGCACCACACCTGAGGTCATAAGCAGCTCAGCAAAGTACAGTGTCTCAATACCCTCCTCCTCATGCTTCTTAAACTGGATACCTGACGAAGTGAGCAACTCAATGGAATCCTGTGCATACATGTCTTCCCTGCAAAAGACAGTACCGTTGGTGTAATGTCCAGCTTTCATAAAGAATCACACTGATGGCTATGGATACACCTGAAGACAAGAAAAGTCATCTTGTCATATGTTTTCAACATGGACTTATGCACATAAACATGTGTGATCATGGATTGATGCATTGTTGTTGGAAATATGTGCCATACCTCTTAAGTTATAAAGTGCAATGCTTACGTGAGGTTAAATTTGAAGTTGAACTGCCATGTTGACGTCCCTGGAGGGTATTCACCCTGTTCGTTCATAAATGTAAGGCCAAGCTGGATGATCTTTAACAAGTCAACATTACACCGCAGCAGCTGGTACTGGTAATCAGCATTGCTTCTAAATTCACCGATGGGTCTTGCAACTACACCTGGAAACTCTGTGTCCTATGCAACAAAATGCATTATGGTTGTTATGGTTATTTATATATTTATAGTACAGTATTAAAGAAAAAAGTGTTTTGTTCAAACAGGCAGAAAATATCATATTTCTGGCATATCAGACTAAAAATCTCTTTGAATAAAGCATTAACCAACACATGAAATATTTTTTCGTTTTCATTTCAGTTTACATTTCAGGAATTTTATGTGCTTCTATCTTTTTTTTTGTTTAAAATATTTTTATTTAGCTTTAATTTATTTTTACTTAAGTTCTGGAATATTTGTGCTCTCCCCAAATGTGTCACTACTGAAACACAGTAATATATAATTTAATAAGAAGGGTTATATTGACCTATTAAGACTCTGCTTACGTCTACATTGTAAATATATTTTTGGGTATTTTATTAAAAAGTTTTCAGAAGTAAATCTATAAACAATATTTCAAATGTAATTTATGACATTTGTTGCATTTGAAATTCCAATTTTTCTTTATAAAAGGAAAACGCTGATCATATTGATTTCAAACTTAAGGATTCATTAGTTTGAATATACACTGCACCAAACACTGTCGTAACATCCTAGATGATAATTCAGTATATTATTATTCAGTATATATATTTTTTCGGTCGGTGACCATATCACATTACAAAATTTTATCACGCATATGAAAACACTACTAAAACATTTTTTTTTATTCCCTCGAAATAAAAGATATATAAGATAAGACTTTATGTTGTTATGAGAGAGACGGACACATGAATATTTCCTGATCATAACTGTAGTTAAAATCAGTCTTAGCCAATGGACTAAAACATACACTGTTTCGGAAATCACATGGAACTGTGGGACACATATAATTCACAAAGAAATTATACATTTTTTTTTAAGTACATTTTTTTTTTTTGTACAAAAAACCCTTTTTCTTAAGCCACCTCATAATCAAAAGTACCAAATAAATTATGATTTAATATATATTAAGCTTAGTGATATTTTAAATATTATTGTGGGTTTCAATAGATAACATAATGATCTTAGTAAACATTGAAGATTTGAATATTTAAATGCATTTTAAATGTTTTTTGGTTGTGGGACAGTAGTTTGCAATTTTGTAGAATATATATATATATATCCCAATTATCAAAAAAATATTCTTTTTTTTATTATTATTTTAATTGAACATAATTTGGATTTCAAATTAGTTTATTTTTTATCATTAAGGATGTGATGTGACTAACGTGTAACGGTCTAAATTCACTCATTTTGTCCACATTATTCACTGAGTATTAAATTTACACAACGAACAAGCAATTTTTCACTCAATATGATTTGCTGCAATGCCTTTGACCTTTTTTTGTTGTCTGGTGTGGTTCATAAGTGAAACTCTCCCATTTTTCCTGTCCTCTCTTTCCACAATGACAAACAGCTCTTTTATGTCTTTTGCCATCAGGCTGACACTTCATTACGTCATTACTATGGCAACTGACACAGACCTACCGGATATTAACTGCACTGTCTGAATGTATGGATCTGATTTCATAAAATGGCAGTCACTTCTAGATCACATTTCAAAATGAAACTGGATTCATTTGTATAAAGCACTAAGAGTTTCGAACTCACCATTGCAATGTAGTTAAACTTTCGGGTCACCTGTCGGATCCTCTTCATCTCCTCATCCAGGTTACTGGCCCAAACCTCACATATTCTTTGACTATGATCCACAGTGGCTGCGGGCATAGTTCCAGGTTCACGGCATCAAAACCAAAAAAACACTCCCCAGGGGATATTCTCATGAAATAATCGTTGCTTGTTCCCTCTTTTTACCTGGGGGGGGGGGGGAAAAAATCACAATCAGG
>JAHKKF010519701.1:0-42541 GCA_019740295.1 Labeo calbasu | reverse complement strand
ATAATTAATGTAAATAATGTAAAATGTATAATTAATTCTAAAGTGAAGATCATGGTAACCCACTAGTAATGACTCAGGTATTACCAAATACTTCAGAAAGAACTACTAATTTTTTGGATCCGTATTCTAAAGTGAAGATCATGATAACTGCTTAGTAATGACTGAAATCATTGTAAGCTATTGAGGTATATGTAAGGTTTTGGATAGTAATAACTCAAGTGTTACTACATCCTTCTAAAGGAATTACTAATTATTTGGATCCACATTCTAAAGTGAAGATCATGGTAACCCACTAGTAGCAACTAAAGTGTTACCAAAGCCATCGGAAGTATGACTATCCACAACCTTACAAAAACCTCAATAGTTTTTAATGACTTTAGTCATTACTAGTGGGTTACCATGATCTTCACTTTAGAATTAATTATACATTTTGCATTATTTTCATTAATTATGAACATGTATATAGTAGTTCTTAGTAGTTCTCTGGGAAATATGAAAAAATAGTAGCTACTGATTAGCTAATAGTGAACTACCACATTCAACTGAGTGCTATGACTTACTGATTTGTTAATCAGAGTTTCTTGTTAGTTAATAGTAGTTACTAGAATGTTAATAGTGCATTAGTCATTTGTTCCTGTGTAGTTATTCACTAATGACGGAACTGTACTCTAAAGTGTTACCCAAAATTTGTTCAATTTACCCTGATCTTCACATTCAAAAGTTTTAATGCATTGTGTTTCCTTCTGGAGCATCAGAGTGTGTTTAAACCTTCTGTAATAGTTGCATACGAGTAATACACAAAAATGCTGAAAAACCAAAGAATTTGTGCGACCTGAAAGAATTTTTCGAAGAACAGCGGGCAGTTTAACTGTTCACAACAAACAAGGGACTCATGAACAACTATCGCAAAAAACAAATGAACAAACAAACAAACAAACAGCTGTGTATCGTTCAGATAACAACACAGTATAAAGAATCAAGTGTATGTAGACTTCTGAACGGGGTCATTTTTTATAAATTCAACTATTATTTTCTCTTGTGGACTATATGTAAACGTCTTTTTGTGAAATATCTTTTTCAGGTCAGTACTAAATAAACAATAACACGCATTTTGTCTAATTAACATTCTGCAGATTCTGCAAGGTGTACGTAAACTTTTGACCTCAACCGTACCTTCAAGTTATTGGTTTTAATTTGGCACCTAGTGCTAATTTACTTAATTATATGACAAACCCTATACTGGCAGCTGTTCAGATGAAGGCCCAAGGGATGACCTTTTCAGCCACTGCAATAGAAGTTTGTCCAAATCTGTGATTTCTCAAATATTGCAGGTTTACAATGACACCAATTCATTCAAGACAAACATAAGACAAACGCACGAGAAGACAGGGTAAGGCAGAGACTCTCAATGGGGAATCGGTTCAACACTGCAGCTGGAATTGCTTGCCAGTTCAGTGCTGAACAGGGCAGGGATTTGTCTTGGTAACTTAAGAGAAATCAGACTGAAAGTGCACTCTGCAGTGAACAAGCATCTCATCAGCAGAAAGAATCAAAAGACTCAGCTCACCTTTGCTGAGGAGCATGTTGTGTGGAGAGAGGACAGCTCCTCCAAAGTTTCAAAGTTTACTTTTTTGACTGTGATTCTCATCAAATAAATGCAGCCTTGCATAAGAGAGAGAGAAAAAAATGTAACTGACCTTAAAGTTTTGAACGGTAGTGTACATCCGTAAAATCACTGCCCTTTAGAACATACTTTTGTGAGACCGTAAGTGTGTTTAACTTTAGCCACGTGAAAGGTTGCTTTATTTGGATGGAAAGTGTTGGGGGATGAGTATCCCAAAGGCCATTAAAACACACACAAGAATTATTATACAGTAAAACAAACACCCAAGCAAAGCAACAACAATCCGGGAATGTCAATGAACTCCTCTAGAACAGGCAAGGACAATAAATTCTTGCCTTGGAGGATGGGAGTTGAGGGTGAATGAGGAAACTTATGGAAAATAAGACTGAAGCACGGGAGCAACATCAGTCAACACATTCCTGAATCCCCAGGTGACCCTTGCCGGTCCGATAGGCAGGTGAGTAATGAGGTTACTTGTCTGCATATGTGGGAATCACATTCAAAAGTGACTTACTCAAACAGCAGCCTTAATGAGTTTACTGATGGAGGCAGGGTATGAAGCAGTGTCAGCGAAGCTATCGGATCTTACACAAATACACAAACTTTTACCCATACAGACCTGAGACAGGGGGTTCCAAAGGATAATAAGAGGTGCATGCTGGGAAGACCAACTGTGTATCTGTCAAGCTGAGGGGACAGAGGTCATCATCAAACCTGGAAGCTTCTAGCATGCTAGCATCAAACAGGGACAGTGCTATTTTGACCCAAATACAAAGCCAACAAAATGAACACTGAGAGTGCAACTTCTGCCACTGAATAGAACATCTAATATAAAATCCACTCTTTCAAGGATCCTTCAACAAGGTCAACATGAGGAAACAATAATTACTAGAGCAAACAAAAGTAATGTAAAGCATGTGTGTAGTAGTAATAAATATCTTGGATATTTTCTTTCCACTGATTAGAAATCTGCAGTTGCTTTATTCAACAATAATCTGACCATCTGCCCCATGAAACTAATTGTAAACAATTATAGTTATATAGATATGAAACTGTGGTAACACTTTACAATAAGGTTTATTAGTTAACATGAATTAAGAATGAACAATACTTCTGCAGCATTTATTAAAGAAGAAGTCCACTTCCAGAACAAAGATTTACAGATGATCACCCCCTTGTCATCCAAGATGTTCATGTCTTTCTTTCTTCAGTCGTCAAGAAATTATGTTTCTTGTGGAAAACATTTCAGCATTTTTCCCATATAGTGGACTTCTATGGCGCCCCAAGTTTGAACTTCCAAAATGCAGTTTAAATGCACCTTCAAACGAACCCAAATACGTTTGTAAAAAATCCCAGCCGAGGAAGAAGGGTCTTATCTAGCGAAACGATCAGTTATTTTAATGAAAATAATACAATTTATATACTTTTTTAAGTCAAATGCTCGTCTTGTCTTACTCTCCCTGAACTGTTTTTTTTCCAGTTCATGACAGTTAGGGTATGTCGAAAAACTCTCAAGTTCTCCCTCAACTTCAAAATCGTCCCATATTGGTACTTCTGCAGCGATGTAGGATGATTTTGAAATAATTTTTGAAGTTGAGGGAGAAAATACGATTGGAGTTTTTCGACATACCCTAACTGTCTTGAACCAGAATACACAGAGTTCAGGCAGAGGAAGACGAGCGTTTGATTAAAAAGTTTATAAATTGTATTATTTTTATGAAAATTACCTATCGTTTCACTAGATAAGACCCTTCTTCCTTGGCTGGGATCGTTTACAACTGCATTTGGGATCGTTTGAAGCCACATTTAAACTGCATTTTGGAAGTTTAAACTCGGGGCACCATATCAGTCCATTATATGGAGAAAAATCCTGAATTTCTTACGACTGAAGAAATAAAGACATGAACATCTTGGACCTTTAATCTTAGTTAATGTTAAATTCAGCATTTAATGCATTATTAAAATCAAAAGTTGTGTTTGTTAACATTAATTAATGCATTGTGAACTAACATGAACAAACAATGAATGACTATTTTTATTAACTTACATTAACAAAGAATAATAAATAGTGTAATAAATGTATTGTTCATTGTTCTTTCATGTTATTTAATACATTAAGTAATGTTAACAAATGACACCTTATTGTAATATTTTACCAAAAGTGTGTCACAATTTGTGTCAAAAAAAACAAATATAGCTTATAGTATTAAGAATTACAACTTATTAAAATAATATGTGCTGTCTTCTGCAGTCTTATTTTAGTATTGAGATACTATTATAGTTTTGAAATATTTTTGTTAATTAGTTTGTGTTCATTTTAGTTTGTTTTAGTCATTTTGATGTGTTTGTCATTTTTATAATTTTTTTAAATTCATTTTTTATCCATTTTAGTTCATTTTTTAGTTTTCCGTTATAGTGAATATTTTAGTACATGTAGTATATATATATATATATATATATATATATATATATATATATATTATTTCAAGATTTTTGGAAAATGTTTTTATGGTTTTAGTTTTAATTGAGCATAAAAACCNTTTTAGTTCATTTTTTAGTTTTCCGTTATAGTGAATATTTTAGTACATGTAGTATATATATATATATATATATATATATATATATATATATTATTTCAAGATTTTTGGAAAATGTTTTTATGGTTTTAGTTTTAATTGAGCATAAAAACCTGAGTTTTCTGATCTCAGAGCATATTTGTATGGAAAATGGATTTAAAATATGGATGCAGAGTGGCAAGTCAGATTTATATATTTGCTTGAAAATTAGGAATTCATTTATATGGCCATGGTTTATGAAAACCTGTCCAATATTTCAAAAGAAGAAGAAGCCAGAGTCTCACAAAACAATACAATGTTCATTAATAATTCAAACGATATATCTGCACACTATGAAACATCTTTTGGTGAAATTCTGTTTCAATAACTGTACACTGGCTATAGAAAGTAAAATAACACCTCATAGATAAAGCAAGTCTGAAATCATTTAAAAGAAGAACAAACACATGCATTTCAAAGATCTCACTCCAAATAAAACAGTGTAATACTGAAATCCAATTGAGATGTTAAAGTACATCTGTTTCTTGATTTAAGTACATTATAAATAATGGCTCCACAATTAAAAACAGTGAAATGAATATGATCTTCTTGAGAAACCATCTCAAGGTCTCATCTCACTTGCAATGTGATTGATTCTCAATTTTATGTGGTTTGTTTTGGTGCTTGGTAAGATACTTGAGACCTTGCTGTGCTGTTAAGCATGACATGCTATGCGGTTTAAATCCCATTTTGATTTCATAAAAAGACATTTGTTTAAAATATCTAGAGGATTTACTAGAATCATGGTGACTAATCTCAGTCTGTGCAGTTGTTGTAAACAGATACTGAGGTGTTTTATTTCAGTTTGGAGTTTAACTTGTTTTTTTTTTGACCTAACTTTTCACTGGGAGTCAATAGTCAGGACACACATACTCTTTATTAAATGTTAGTGCTATCACATTTTAAAATAATAATAAAGTCAAAACTATAAATTACTATACATTTCTTAACACTGTTATACAAAAAAAAAGAAATATGTCACTTTTAACTAGCGAATTGCTCTTATAGTATATCCATGATTTCAAGGGTGTCTTGTTCTCTAGCAAACCCACAGATAGTGAAATATGGCAGTTCAAAGAGTCTTGTGTAAATCAAATAAATTACAGTGAGCCTTGAGTGCTGGGAGTGCCTGAGATGTCTCTTTGACACTTTCAGCCTCTGCGTGTGAGTGCGCTGTGCTCTCAGGATAGAGAGGGAAAGACAGAATGACAAATACGTGAGGAAGAAAGTGAGAGTGCAAGAGATAAAGCAGGAGCGTAAGAGTGACTGTTGATGAGGGACAGCTTCCCACTTCCCAGCAACCCTCTCCAGTGAAGCGCCAATCAGAAGCATTGCTATGATAATCTGCTCCAGATGTTGACCTGTGAAGACCTTTGCTGCAGGCATCTCGAGCTGCCGTCATAGACTACCAACACATTTACACTCACTAGGGGTTCATTTTCGGCTAGTAAGGAAATCTGGAATTCTGTGATTTAGAGTGTCAAGTATTCAAAGGGGACGTTGAAATGACAGAGTTTTACTAACTTTCCTGTTATTAAAGTTGCATATCTGTCTAAAAGGTTTAAGTAGCTCTATATGAAAAAAGGAAGTAGCATATCAGAGAGCTGACAAAGATTTTCGTTTTAGATTAAAGGGGTCCAAAATTCCCTTGATTTTTTTGACATGTAAAAGGTCATTGTACTATAAAAACATCCTGTAAGTTTCAAAACTCAAAACTTTTTTGTTAGAAACAGCTTATATTGAAGCCAGTCTGCCACAACGACAGGTTGTGGAATGTGCCACTCTATGATGTAATAGTGTAGCTAAACTCCGCCTCCACAGAAGATGATCAACACCTCCTTCTACGTCACTGCCTGTTTAGCCCCGCCCACTGATTTGCACACGTACATTCTTAAAAATAAAGTTGCTTTAAAAGGTTCTTTGCAGCGATGCCATAGAAGAACCATTTTTGGTTCCACAAAAAAAACATTCAAAGGTTCTTTAAAGAACCATCTCTTTCTTACCTCTTTATAATCTGAAACCTTCTTTCTCCACAAAGAACCTTTTGTGAAACAAAAAGATTTTTCAGATGTTAAAAGTTCTTTATGGAACCTTTTAGACAAAAAAGGTTCATCTATGGCATTGTGAAGCACCTTTATTTTTAAGAGCGTAGCGTAACGTAACGAGAAAGGCAAACGCAGGTCTATGCAGAAACAAAATGATAAAGATGGCTTTGAATGCAAGACACTGTGCAGTGCCAACTTTTAGAAAAACATTCTTTGCATTGCCTTCCTTCCAGTCCCACCATTAGGAAAGAGTGGATGAACTTTTTTAATGAAGTTCCAGACCATGTCAGTGATGTTGAACTTGGTCCTTTGTTCACTTCATTTTACCGTGGATTCGTTTACCAACAAGGCACAATTCGACACAGGATTTTCAGAAAGACTGAAACTAAAAGACGATGCTCTGCAGTCTATATTGGATCCGACAGTAATGTCAACACACGTGCTGTTTTTATTATGTGGTCACTATTGCTTTGTCTGTTATTACAGATCGTTTGATATGTACTGAGTATTTATGTGTCCATCTACGAAGGATACACAAGTCTTAGCCAATCATAGCAGTGGGAGTTTATTCAGAGTCTACAATCTAGTGATAGATACTATTTACAATAAGCAAAAATAGCGTATTTTCTTAGCGATAGATTCTATTTACATTAAGTGCAAATAGCAATGGATTCTATTAACAGTAAGTGAAAATAGCAGTGTTTTCTTATTGATATGCTATTTACTATTTATTTATTTCAAGTCCAAATAGTGACGCATTCTACTTACACTATGTAAAAATATCAGTATTTTCTTTGCAATAATACTTGCACTTAGTGCAAGTGGCAGATATTTGCACCTCAGTATTGTAGTACATTATAAAACAGTATACAATAAATTATCATTTTTATTAAAATTCTTAAATGGATGCTGTCTTATTGGGACACTAAAAGCCTCCCTACACCTACACCTACACCTAAACCTACCCCTACCCCTACCCCTAACCAATAAATACCCATGAGGCACTTTGTTTTTAACTTTTCAATTGTTTTCTTCCTTTTATTGAAAATAAATGTCTGTCTGGTCTGACTTGTGATGTGAAAAGGGAGAAGAATGAGTATGGTAAAAGGCGGATTCAAACTCGGGTCAGTTGCGCCAAAACGCCAGTGCTCTGTGCTTTACCACTTACACCACTAGATCCACTGTTCAAAAGGCATTTTTTGTAATGTTTAACTACATGTTGGTGGGTGGAGTTCGTGCAAATAGCCTCTGCCAACAAGGCATTTCTGCAAAACTGATAAAACACACCTATATGTGCGAATCACTGCAGTTTCCAGTTGAAATAAACAGTAGAGGCAGTAAAACTCTGAGAATGTTTATTCCTTTTTACGCAAAGAATGATTTACAGGTACAGAGTTTGGATTAATAAAGGCTAATTCTCTATATAAAATATAACATTATGTTATAACTCAAAAACAATTTTAACATCCTCCACAATTTGAAAACTGATACTTTTGAATGTTTTCGTCACATATATAGATTCACACGCATGAGTTTTCTAATTTAGTAGGTTTGCTCATTTTGCCCTAATTTCTATATCACTTTTGTATCGTTAACGCTATCGTTTAGGTTAGGTTTGGGTTTTGTGTAGGGAATATTTCCAAGACAATAGAGCATTTACCTTTAGCGACACTCCCTGGATATTTGAATCCTGAACAGCTGCAATATGTACCTCAAGCAGCATAATAAAAATGCGGCACGGTCACTATTGAACATCTGTTTTAGCACCACTCTCAGGACATTTCACTTTGAAACTGCTGCAAAAGGTCCAGTATGGTATACATAACTACAGTGTTGCAGAAATGTATATAGAGACACGTATTTTCATGAGCCATGGGTTGCTATTTGCACTTAGTATAAATAGACACTCCTGAAATTAGTCCATATATCTTTCATGGACTCCTTTCACAGACAGTAATAATGCATTTCCACCATTTTTAACATCTTAAATGTAGCAAAGTTTTTTCTTTTTTCTTTTTTAACTAATGTTAATTTATAACACTACAATTACCTTGGCATTAAATGATAGAATACCAGTTATCACTGCTATGTGAGTGTTTTTACAGCTGAGGGAGTGACTGCAAATTTGAAATCTTTTTCTCTTCTGGCAAACATAAATAAATCTCTCTCTGTTTTTTTCTCTTTGTAAAGTCATGGAAACGTTATGATGGATGTTTTCTTTTTCTTTTGGAGCAAATGGGAACTAAAATATCTGTTGTAATTTCTGTTCACCACTGACTTCCGCTTCTGACAGCCCTGAAAACTTGAAAAGGGTCCATTGATCAAAACAACTACTCTAACGGATGCGTAATTGTTGCTATTATTTATTTCTAGTTGTTTTTGTTCATTAAAAGGGTCATATTAAATATTTTTTTATGTTGTTGTCTTTGTTTTTTCCCTTACAATAGTAGTAAAGCGACCTCACTGTGACTTGGAAAGTCAGTTTTGCAGTTTTGTTACAATAAACTAAAAGTTATAGTATGTTTTCACAGTACATCAAGTACAAAAGATAAAGGGAAATTTGATTCTGCATCATATGGTCCCTTTAAAATTAGATTTCCTCTAAACAATTATGCACATCAACTTAAAGTCTACTCAAATTTTATCTTGAAAGTCATTGTCAGCTTGATGACAGTACCTTCTTATCATGGCCTACATATGGCATCTAGTTCTTACTGCACAAACACACTTAAAACACACACATACACAGAAACATCATTACTGGAACAAACCCATACTTTGACACACTGTCTAAAGTATTGCACATTAACTGATGTCACCTTTTTTTGATTACTCTAAAGCATTGGTTTTCAAATTTTTTCTAGTGGAGGACAATTTTAACCCCAATGAAAAAATTGCAGACCACCTAAAACCCAACATACATATTTATTATTATTTATTAACTATTTCTTTGTTATTATTGATGAATTAGACTGCTACTTTAAGCTAATGAAACTAAATTAGTTTATTCATTAACTGAGAGGCTGGATTGAACACTTTAGGTTACAAAAGAGAATAAATTCATAATTCATTCATAATTATTTATTTAGGTTTTTATAATCAGCAAATCAATCCACTGGCCAATCAGCATCCAAAATCAACACAGTTTTTCTGGAACAATATCATATGAGAACTCATAGGAGTAATTCATTCATGTAAAACATTTTTCAGCAGAAGCACAGGCTGTTCCCTCTGTTTCAAGAATTAATTTATACTGTGTCTTCAGGGCATATGCAATACAAAAGAAAAAAAAAATACAATATTTTAGATTTGACTCACTACAATCACTATGATTTATCAGCAACAGCATTATTATCCAATATCGCCTCACCCACTATTGTGTGTCCTCCTGAAGAAGATCTAAATCTTAAAGATGTGACGTACATGTTTATAATACCAATGAAAATGTTGTGTGAGATATGATTCCTTGTCATATGTTATTTGTGTTGTTATTGAGGACAGATGCTGCCTTGATCTTTAGGATATTGCATTTAATATATCAGACTTGCACACAAGCCTTTCTCAGGGCAATTTAAAATGCCAGCCAACACTTGTTTCCAGATTTCTATACTAGGCAAAGCAGTCATTATGACTTGAGGGGACACGTCACCCCACCCTCCACCCCTCTGTCTGGCAGATAATCTATTTGGGGGGTTGTTTTGTTTGGCCTCGTTGCAAAGAACAAGAAATTGTAGCCAGCTGTGTAAACTGACAAGTTTAAGACCCAGCGGATAAGTGAAGTCTGTGCACTGAAAGAATAAAAGTGTTTATTTATGAGTGTTTAGGATTGCAAAAGTAAGACACTTTTAAATTCACCAATAAATCACTTTTTGCCTTTGTTTTTTGCTGTACTTTACAGTATGCTGGCAAGCTGTTCCGCAAATTACAACAGCTGTAGCTAATGTCTAAACACTGTTTAGTACTTCACTTTTACCATATTTCTATGACAAGAGTAGTCTCATTCATCTCAAAGGCAGCTGCTCAGCCGCCGTATGTAATGCCAGAAGTACGCAACCTGGAGGCTGCCATCTTTGATTCATGGCATGCAAATTAAATCTGTCTATACTAGAATTTACGGCTGCCCTCAACTAAAGATTTTTCTGGTCGGCTAGTAGTCATTCATTTTAAGCATTAGTCAACTATTAGTCGCACGTTGATTAATAAACCATAAAAATCATAATAAGCCTTTAATTGCCTACATAGCCTAACATACGCTCAAGCGCATGCAAAAAAAGCTTGCCAGAGCACACCGGCAGATATAATAATTATGAATGTGTCAGGGGAAAAACAGCACGGAGACTGCATTAAAATTTTAATAATTTATTGATAAACTAGTGCTTTCTTTGTTTTCAGCTTAAGAGATGAAGACAGCAACACTGACTCTACTGTAGTGATGCACCTGTATGCATGTCTCATATGGATTACATAATCTGAGAATACTTGTTTCCCATTTGAACTGGTTCATTTAAAAGTAGACATTTCACTCTCTATAGATATATTTTTCATGTCTGTAAGGCAGAGATTGAGGCAGCAGAAAGTTTGCTTTCCTTATTTTACAAAAGCTCAATGTTTTGTTGTTATTGTGAGTCCGCACAAATAAACAGAGTCTTTACAGATTCGAAAGATGTATTACTCTTATGTGTATGACCCAAAATGACAGAGTATTTTAAGAGCAAGTGGCTGCACCGGTCATGCAGGGAGCACGCTACTATTCAGCTTCCATACTCCGCACAGACAGTAAATGCAAACAGCGCACATATTTCTAGGTTAATATACTAGATACATCTTTCAGACGAAAAGCTGTTTTTGAGGATGATAAATGATAGGCGAGCGTTTCCTGCTACTACGCGACTAACAAAATTTTGGTCGACCAAGCCTCTTATTGTCGACTAACAGTTAGTCGACCATTAGGGGGCACCCCTACTAGAATTCCTTCAAGAAAACAGGGGAAAAAAAACATACAAAACTGTTCGAATGACTATGATAAGTAAGATGAACCAAAAAATCCTGATGTCCTGAAAGTAGACAAAGAGAACTCAATCAAACAAATGAGACAAAAATATATGCTTTGTCATTTATTTATTAAGAAAAATGATTCAGTGTTACATATCTGTGCATTGCCAAAGTATGTGAATCTTTGCTTTCAGTGTCTGATGTGACCCCCCCTTTTGCAACTGCAGGCAAAGTTTCTTGTAACTGATCGTTAGTCCTGCACAATGGCTTGTAGGAATTTTAGCCCATTCCGCAGTACAGAACCGCTGCAGTTCTGTGATGTTTGGGTTTCCTCTTATGAACTGCTTGCTTGAGATCCTTCCACAATATTTCAATTGGATGAAGGTCCGGACTTTAACTTGGCCATTCCAAAACATTTACTTTGTTCTGCTTTAACCATCCTTTGGTAAAACGACTTGTATGCTTGGGGTCGTTGTCTTGCTGCATGACCCACTTTCTTCCGTCTCAGTTCTCGCACAGATGTCCTGACATTTTCCTTTAGAATTTGCTGGTATAATTCAGAATTCATTGTTCCATCAATGACGGCAAGCCATGCAGCAAAGCAGGCCCAAACCATGATACTATCACCACCATATTACACAGATGGGATAAGGTTCTTATGCTGGAATGCAGTGTTTTCCTTTCTCCAAACATGACAGTTCTCATTTAAAACAAAAAGTCCTATTTGGTTTCATCCATCCACAAAACTTTCTCCAACAGTCATCTGGCTTGTCCACATGATCTTTATCAAAATGCAGATGGGCAGCAATGTTCTTTCTGGAGAGCAGAGGCTTTATCCGCCATGTGCACCATGGTTGTGGTTCTCCTTGTGGTGGACTCATGAACGATAACATTAACATTAGCCTATGTGAGAAAAGCCTTTAGTTGCAACCTTGTGGCATGAACAAGTCTTGCGCTTGTGGTGATCTTTGTTGGTGGACCGCTCCTGGAGAGGGTAACAGCAGTCTTGAATTTCCTCCATTTATACACAATCTGTCTGACTGTGGATTTGTGGAGTCCAAATTCTTTAGAAATGGTTTTGTAACCTTTTCCAGCCTGATGAGCAACAGCAACTCTTTTTCTGAGGTCCTCAGAGATTTCCTTTGTTCATGCCATGATTCACTTCCACAAACATGATCAAACTTTGATCACTGTTCTTCAAATAAAACAGGGCACACACTGACACCTAGTCATTCCACTTAATGAAAATGCCTCAGAACAGAATTCTGAGAATTTCACTTTCAAATTAAATGCTAATCCTAGAGATTCACATACTTTTGCAGTGCACAGATATGAAACACTGGACCATTTTTCTCAATAAATAAATGACACAGAAAAAATGTCTTTTCATTAGTTTGACTGAGTTCTACTTTAAGGAAAATCAAATTATGTTTTGGGTCATATTTATGCAGAAGTATAGAAAATTCAAGCAGTTACAGACTTCAACTTCCAGTGGCTCTAAAAATGTACTTATACATAAAATTCAGTGCAGATTCCAGCTTAAATGAACATTAGTGGCGGAAAAACACCAATATTTACCACACAGCATGATTTCTTTTAAACAAATATGCTTAAATGGGGAGCACTCGGGTATGAGTCCTGTGTGTGATGACACTTAATAAAAGAATTCAAAGATTTGTAGAAACAAGCTGAAATCACACACAAAAGAGCGTTAAACTTTTTAACGTCACTTAGCCAATGTTTACATTCATCTTTTTCAAGGAAATAAAACATGCTTTTAATGCCACTCACTGGACATTTTAGTGTCACAAAACATAAAAGAAGTAACATATCATTTTGAAGTATTTTTCAGATGAGTCTTGGTTGAAAAGAAAGCTTCATCAATGCACAAAAATTCTTATGACCACAACAACTGAGAAGGTGAGTTAGATAATGAAAATACCAGACAGGCATTTCTTCCAGTCTGAAAAGATCATTGTAGACGACCTTGTGAGAAAGGATGACTATGAGGTACAAAAATTGACATATTATTATAAGCAAACATAATGACAGAGACAGAGAGAGGAAGACAAAGAACTCTGTGCTTTATCATTCATTACAAATGGCACGGAGACTATCTTTACCAGAGTGCGATAAATATAAATAGGAATGGGCAAGAAATAAAGAATAGGAAAGTTGGGGAATGGGTTTGTTCCTGCCATGTGTATATTTCAAAAGTTGCCTGAATGCTGAATTTGGTTCTTGAATTTAGTTCCTGACCCAGTTTCAACAGAGTAATTATTTTAAAGTAGATTGACAAACAAAAGAACAGTGCAATCTGTTAGTGCTTTCAAAACCAGTGTCACAGTATACTAATAATAATTTAATTTGCACTTTATATTACAGTATTCATGTTATACTATAATGAATTACTGTAGTAACAGCAAAATGTACACTACCAGTCAAAAGTTTTGTTATTGTTTTTTAAAGAAGTCTCTTCTGCTCCTCCATATATTTGATCCAAAGTACAGCAAAAATAGTAACATTCTAAAATAACATTACTGCTCTATTGTTTCTGAAAACAATTACACTTAGAAGAACATTGAATTATGAAACAGAAGCCAAAGTGGATTCTAAAAATACATTTTCACCATGAGCATTGTTATGTAGGACACACTGCTACAGCTTCTGATTAAATCTGTACATCATCTCTATTAAAAAAGCTTTCTTTTTCTACTGGAAAAAGTGCTTTTGTTTTATCAGGGCATAGTGATGATCAATAGTAATACCACATACTTTTATAAATATACCATGGTAATTATTTACCACTGACATGATATCCGTTTTATTAAAAGCCAGTCTTGTCTATGGTGAATTCCCCTTTTAAAAATACTCAGTAAACATAAACAACATTGAGGAATTGCTCTTAGATTATGAGATGATCATGCCAGTCACACACGCTCTATGAACACAGAGGAGAATTGTTGGTACGGCTGCACAAATGAGCATCATAACCCATCATGAAAATGTAGTTATCTGCGTGTATGAGTTAGCGGATACAATAAGACACCACATATGCTCAACATATTACCTTTCACAGTAAGTGTCACATGTTTATAACTCATGATCACTCTCATGAGGGTGAAGGTCCCTACTGAACAATTATGTGTTATGCAACCTGTGAATTCTTACCAACTTCTGCTCTTTAGGCCAAGGTTGGTGAAGTTAAGACATCTACCAGGAACCAAACCTTGGTTCAAACAAATAGATCAATGTTTTGAAATCGTCACTAGTGTAGGAGAAAGCATTGTAGACAAATATCAGAGTTTTCAGTGCATAACCTAAACCATTTTCTAGCTAACTGGTTTCTAAAATAGCACTAGTGCAGAGATAATCATTAATAATCAATCTCCTTGTGTCTGCATATGAGTGTCAGACTGATCCAGCTTCATTTGCATCCACTTTTCGCACCTGATTGCTGATTGGACGATGAGAGACGGATGTAATGTGCAATCCAGTCTCAGAAGTAATTGAATGCAAACGCATCTATGACTATTTCTCCAGTCGGACTTCAGTGGGTCATTGTAAAATGTTACACGTCAAATTTCCTCAGCTCTAATCACAGTGGTTTTCGCACATACATGCAGTGTGTGAAGACTGCAAGACACACAATCAGGCCGGCTGCGAGTGGGCATGTCAATTATGTTGATAACAATTACTCTGTGTGCCTGGGGTACTTTATGCCCTGAACGTGCACAAGTGGTTGATTTGTGTGGGCATATCAGGGCACAGACTAACACAGCGGAGGCCACAGTGTTTTCTGATCAACTACAATAAGCGCAAACCACTCGCATTCATGCTGGAGCCCATTTGAACAAGATGAATTGTGATTTTGGTCACAGCTCTCGTGGATTTACGATGATAACTGAAGTCACGCATCTCAAGTTTAATTCTAAAGCTGGCAAAACGGAACAAGACCCGTCAAATCCACAAAATATGGTTAAAATGATTTGAAAAGAGGGGAGAGGACTTTGCAAAGAAACTATTTTTTAATGTTTCTTAAAAACATCCTTCAGAAGTCATTGTAATATAAAATCCCAAGAAGCCGTGGTTTACTGTGAATTTATAACAGCCAAGTTGTCGTTGCAACCAAAGTCCCTTTAAGGCAAGTCATTTCACTCGGAAGTGATCTTTGAAATGCCTCTCGGGCATGCAAGTGCAGCTCCTATTTCTTTGAATGGGGAAACATCAAATTCTCGATTAAATTTCATATTTGAAACCACCAATGAAATCTGACAAGAACTGCCTCATTAATATTGTTCCTTATGCTCCAGTAGTGTTTAAAAAAAGCTTATTTTTCAGGCTAGATCAGCCAGTGCGCATGCGCAGTACTGAGCACACGTCTCAGAAAGCTGACTGTTTCTATAGCAATTGGGATTTCTAACGGCAGCTGCAGTGACGCGCTGACTTTACTAATCAACAATTGGCTCTTTCATTAAGAAGGCGGGGCTTTGCAGCCATAATGAGCGTTGTATCTTTCCCCATTCAAAACTATATGAGTGACAGGTTTTGGGTATTCTGTGGTTGCCAAGCAACACACCAAGTAAACAAAGGTGTATGTTTGTAGAGTAATTTACAACAGCTTAGAATGCAACTAAACTAATCAGAATCAAGGACCAGAACTGTCGGTTGTATAATCCCGGTTTTGTTGCTTAATAAACATTTCTTAGTATTATCCATGTTGAAAAAAAGCTAATTAATATTTTAGCTACTTAATACTGTTGCAGAAACCATTATATGATTTAATTTCAGTATTCTTTGATAAATACAAACACATTTATTTGAAATAGAAATCTTTTCTAACATTATAAAAGTCTTTACTGTCACTTTTGATCCAACTAATCTGTCCTTGCTGAATAATAATAATAAAAAGTTCCTTTGAATAAATATATAACATATATAAAACATTTACACTCATTTATATTTTATTATATTACATCTAAGCCCAGTTTCACAGACAGGGCTTAGTCTAAACCAGGATTAGGCCATAGTTCAATTAGGACATTTAAGTAATTTTTATAAACATGCTTAGAAAACAAACACACTAATATTGTTTAAGATCAGTCAGTGCAAGTTTATTTCAGTTGAAACAGCTCAGACTTTTATTTTAATCTAGGACTAGGCTTAAGCCTTGTCTGTGAAACCGAGGGCAAGATTTTATGCACGAAAAAAGAAAAAAGTAGAATTGACAACTGCCTTGAAAATAACACGAAATGAAAAAAATAAAAAATAAAATCACCTTCAATGGTGCTAAAAATAGATTTCATTTAACATACACAAAACAGGGACATAGGAACAGTCTAAACTAGAACACACATCAAGCTTATTAGCTTGGCTTATAAATATTAATTAGGTGATTATTTGTTGAAAGGAAGCTAAGTGGTCTCTAGCCATAATAGATTACCTCTTACTGCTTGTACATTGATTCAGTCTAATCCCGAAGTGACAATGGACTGTGTAATAATGGCTGCTACACCCATGATCCAAAATATAATTTATCAGCACTTTCGTTTGATTTTGGGGTGAAATATGACTCATTGAGCGACATTTCTTTTAAAAGTGAAGCCTGCTGAACTGATTAAATTACCATTACTTAAGACCACTTTAAATGCACTTCCTAATGGATATGAACTAAAACGCCAATTAATCAGGTATTTAAAACTGTCACTGACATTCACTGAAGTTTCCCCCATGTTTTTGGCCTGTTCGACATTCTTGCTATGAGTTTCCAGCATAAGAGGTATTGTGTTACTGTCTTTCAAGGAGGATTTTGTCAGTATGACTTCTGCGTTTGTGTGCTCAGAGTCTCCGGAGGACGATGGAATTAGGCCTTCCACATTCAGTCTTCCCGATTTACCCTTCACCCCACAGTGTCCTCGGCCCTAGACAGCAATAACGACAGGAAATGTATAAAGTGGTTCCGAGTGACATGAGAACGAACAAGGCCAAAGTTCTGCACTGGATGGGCGGCACAACTCTGCTTTAAATTGAATTAGAATAAACGTACAGGTTGATTTCAAAATACAGCACTTAAGAACTCAAAGCAAAGCAGGTTGCTTATGCTATCTGTTTCCAATATGCTCGTGCTGTTCACTTTGGAGTGCTCAGATTTCCCTTCTTCTTATTAGCTTATTTCCAGAGCAGTTTCTTTGCATTTTATTCAATTTTAGTGACATTCATACCTTCAGGGTATAAAAAGTGCAGGGAAGTGTCTTGAGTGAGCACATAGGCTGAGTTGAATAGCCGTAGTCTCAATTCACTGGTGCCTTTTAAACTGGTGCCCTTTAAACATTACCTTCTCTTTCACAACTGTTAAAAGAGAAGACTTTTCAGTAACACTTTAGAATACGGTTCCGCCATTAGTGAATAACTACACCGGAACAAATTACTAATGCGCTATTAACATTCTAGTAACTACTACTAACTAACAAGAAACTCTGATTAACGAATCAGTAAGTCATAGCACTCAGTTGTACATAGTAGCTCACTATTAGCTAATTAGTAAGAGAGAACTACTAAGAACTACTATATACATGTTCATAATTAATGTAAATAATGCAAAATGTATAATCAATTCTAAAGTAAAGATCATGGTAACCCACTAGGAATGACTCGGGTGTTACCAAATACTTCAGAAGAAATTACTAATAGTTCTTAGTAGTTCTTTGGAAGTTATGAAAAAAAATAGTAGTTACTGATTAGCTAATAGTGAACTACCACTTTCAACTGAGCACTATTACTTACTGATTCGTTAATCAGAATTTCCTGTTAGTCAATAGTAGTTACTAGAATGTTAATAGTGCATTAGTTATTTGTTCCTATGTAGGGTAACACTTCATTTTGATAGTCCACTTTAGACATTCTACTAGCAGTAAGTAGCTTTGCAACTGCATGTCAACTAGTCATTAGAGTATTAGTAGACTGTCTGCTTAATATCTTCTAACACTCTTCTAAACTTTGTCAACTAATTCTACTAATCCTAAACCTAACCTAACAGTTTGCTCCGAGAGTTAGTAGAATTAATTAGTTGCAAATTAATCAGAATTAGTTGACATGTAGTTGCAAAGTTACTTATAGTCAGTAGAATGTCTAAAGTGGACTATCAAAATAAAGTGTAACCCTGTGTGGTTATTCACTTAAGACGGAACTGTATTCCAAAGTGTTACCGAGTTTTCAGCTGAAGGCTCGCATTCCACATACAAATTTATCACAGACAGCAAAGCTAACAGTCAGTTTTATCACAACAAGGTCATGCACACAAAATGTTCTGCCCTTGGCAACATCAGCACAAACACTGATATTAAAAAGCAAGTTCCTAGAACCATCACATAATAGAGTCACGACCAAGACCGTAACCTCACCTGAACAATATGCAAGAGCGAGGGTGTGCTTATGCATTTTTTGCCACTCAGGTCTGGACTGAATCTGCAGACTTTAATCCACATCATTTATTCTTGTACTATTTTAACAATGTGCTTATTACCTTTCTGGGCCTTGAATGTGTCAGTTGCATTGCTTATTACTCATCAAAAATATCTTAATTTGTGTTCTGAAATTGAACAAAGGTCTTACTGGTTTGAAACAACATGAGTAAGTAATTAATGACAGAATTTCTATTTTGGGGTGAACTAACTGAAGCATTTTCACAAGTGCACTACAAACGTTTTCAGCTAAAGGTATAATTAAAAAAAAAAAAAAACTAAATATTTAACAAACAAACACACCAAGGACCATGGGGAGTGTCAGTATGTGAATAATACATAAGTTCCACATGTGGGATGGTTTATAACTCAATACTTCAACTGGCAGAAGACTGACAATTATGTATAAAATTCAGGCATGACTTTATGCTAGCATGCGGCAAAGACATAACAGAGAAATGGTACACGCAGTGCTGCTGTCATTATTTTTCTCTATGGGAAATAACACTGCCTAGAGATAATGTCTCGTATGCCACTGTAACTGCAAAGCATAAAACATCAATGGCTGGAAACTCTTCCATCATTGTGTCCCTCATTGCCCTGTCATCAGACAGGCGGCAAATACCGTGAAATGCAGTGCTTCAGTTCCCGAAGATAAACTGTCTTTACAGACTGTGAATCTATTAAGATCTTCGGAAATGTGCACTCAGCAAGAGCACCTTCATTACCGACAGCGCTGTCTCTTCCACCCCTTCAATCTCACGACCATCTGTTTTCATACGAGACCAGAGCGAGCACAAGAGGTATATTGCTTCTTTTTTGAAAAAACAAAGTATGAATCAACAACACCACACAATAGGAGGCAATATTTTAAAATTAATGGGAAAGTTAGAGGACAATTGAAAAAATGAAAACAGACTTAAAAATATCTGAATGCCATGACATTAGATACAAAATATCAAAAGTGGCTTCTGCAAACAAATGATAAATGACCTTTTCTCAGAATGTAATCTGTAAACACAACATTTTTCTTTAAGACGAGTTTTTACAGAACAGATTGGGAGAAATTTAGCGTTAAATCACTTGCTCACCAGTGGATCCTCTGGAGTTAATGGGTGCCGTCAGAACAGCTGATAAAAACATAACAATAAACCATGAGTAATCCACAGTAGTCTAGTTCATCAATTAATGTCTTGTGAAGAAACTGAATGTTTGTAAAAAAAAAAAAAAATAATAATAATAATAATAATAATAAATCCGTCAAAAAAACATTTTAATTTTAAACCATTGCTTCTGACCAAAATATTAGTCCATAATCCATGATAACATTTCCCCCAGTAACAAAGTTACAGATTTGTTTGGACAAACATGCAACTTTTATCTTCACAAGATGTTAATTGATGAACTTTAGTCGTGTGGATTACTTGTGAATTATTGTGATGTTTTTATCAGCTGTTTGGTCTCTCATTCTGACGGCACCCATTCACTGCAGAAGATCCATTGGTGAGCAAGTGATGCTAAATTTCCCAAATGTGCTCTGATAAGAAACAAACACCTCTACATCTTGGATGGTCTAAAGCTGAGTACAATTTTTATTGTTGGGTGAAATATTCCTTCTTAAAAAAAACTGGTCTTAACATGATGTTACATTTTGAACATCATGTTGATCCATCAATTTTATTTTTTAAAAACGTTTTTTTTTTCTGTGAAATGCTGTGCTTCTGCTCTCTTTCTTTAACGAAAATCAGTAAAATAAAATAAAAACTACATTACATGAAATAAAAACAAAACATAAACAAAAAATATATATAAAACAAAAACAATATTTAAGAAGTATCATACTTTGTTATATACTGCTATTACATTATTGTGATTTCAATGTCCACTATATGGTAGGGTTACGTCTGTCAAATAAACTATGCATATAATATTTTCTTCCACTATTAAATCATCACATATCATAAACATATTGCTAAAGACTTTCATATTACTGTCATTTCATGCACAAGTAAACCTAAGTGTTCTCCTGCAGAAATGCATTTTAAAAAAAATCTTGAGATTTATACACCAGACACACCTGTGAGTTTAGCAATGGTAATGTCCTTCACAGCTGAGCGGATCCTCTCTGAAGTCAGACCTTCACCCTAGAGACACGTTTGCTGAAAGGTCACCGCAGGACAACGCTTCAGCCTTTACTGCCTTCTTCTACAACCACTGCATGAATCGTTGAATCAATAAGGTCCTTCCTTGTAAAGAATTTAGAGAAAGTTACCAAAAAAGTACAAAGTGCAGAATCTCAATTTTGAGTAACAGTGAAAGCTATTCTACAACCCTCAAGACTCCTAGTGCAGCAGAAAATGACTAGTGAGTTTGCATGACTCCTTAGGACGATATTTGGCCGATATACAACTATTTGAAAATCTGGAACAAAACAAATCAAAACACTGAGAAAATCGCCTTTGAAGTTGTCCAAATGAAGTTCTTAGTAATTCATACAACTAATCAAAAATTAAGTTTTGATATATTTATGGTAGGAAATTTATAAATTTTTAATGGAACATGATATTTACTTAATATCCTAATGATTTTTGGCATAAAAGAAACATTTTGACCCATACAATGTTTTGTTGGCTATTGCTACAAATATACCCGTGCTATTTATGACTGGTTTTGTCGTCCAGAGTCACATATAGATATTTATAAAAAACTGAGTACAAATGAAAGCGTGAGACAAAGAAAGCAAGAAAATATAAAATATGAACAGATGGTGTATAGCCTGTATAAACCTGGTGAAAGACATTTGGAGCTGCATCCCTGTTAGAATAGTTTCACTGTTAAAGTGATCAAGAAGTTTCTAAGAGGACTACAAGGCACTTCTGGTTTTTCATCAGATTTATTTAAAAAAAAAAAAATCAAAGTCATCCCTCTCTGTATCTTATTAATTTAAATATATTCCAATGAAAGAACTGAAGGAATGTGTCAAGTAATCTTGTCAAATACCCAGCCTTATTATAACAAGGGCCAGGTGTGATATTTACATACATGAATTTACATGCATTCTCTCGTGTGATGAATAGCATCACTTAAGAGAATATGAATATGCCAAATGTTCATTTCTGTGCAATTATCAGCAATGTATTCATTGCTGCCAAAATGCTGAATAATGCATCTGACAATTTCATCACTTACAGTATTCTGCCATATAGTCTGAACGTGCTCCGATTTCGAAAGTGACTTATATAATGCAATGTCAAGCATGCAAAACATAGCCATAGAAATGCACCACATCTCTGTGCTTTGTCCACGAAAATACCTAATGTACACTGTTTATGCAATGAACATGACTAAAACTGTAAAAAAAAAAAAAAAAAGAGGAAAACTGAGTGCTTTACTTTCAGCAAACACAAATTTTGTATGGTGGACAAAAAAAAATGGCCAAAAACTACCCATAAAATTGGATCAGTAATGGTCCATATATGAAAATAGCTACATATCTGGAGTACACACTTTGCTGACATAATGCTACATTTACAAGTAATAGTCCATTGTGAAGGCCACATCAGTGCAAATTCGGCACAAGAACATCAAATACACTATTTTGGACAATTCCATAGACTTACGTACAGGCTCCTTTGACTTGAGCCCGTAAACAACCACCTAGCAACAAAACAAATCACTACTCTTTTTATGCCCCCAAAAAACTCGACCTGAATAAAGACAAAGAAATGAAAACTTGCAACATAAATCTATCGAAGCCAGAAAACCCTGATGTTTGTTTACCCTTCCAAAAGAATCATCACGAGTTCCTTCCCTGCAGGGCACCTGCGGAGTTTTCTACTCCCAACAGGTCGATATTAATAACAAACATTGCGTTCTTCAGTTCATTTGCTTGTATTGATATTTCATGTCAACAATGCACTCTCACCGGGTTAAATCAAGCATTGAAAAAGCAGAAACTGCTTTGCTCGTCATCAAGATAAGCACACACATTCATTTGGATTTAATTAAGATTTGACTGAGAGAAGCTTTTATGAGAATTCATGCAATGGATGGAGTTTTACTTTTAGTTAATGCAGTTTTTACAGCCCTACATTCAAAAGCTTTTGCCAAGCTTTTGAAAAAGACAGATGCTCAAAAGAGATTGAAAACAGAGGGACATTGAGAAATCAAAGCACAGAACAGATACATAACAGTGAAGCAAAAGCAAAGACCTCCTATCTTTTCAAAGTCACTATATATATATATATATAAAATAGAATAAATATATAGAAAATATATATAGAAAATAGAAATTAACACTTTCATTCGGCAGTGGTCATGGTGCATTAAATTGATCAAAAGTGACAAAGACATTTATGATATTACAAAAAATTCTTTTTCAAATAAACAACGATCCAGACAAAATGTTTAATGATTTCCACAATATATTAAGCAGCACAACTGTTTTCGACACTTTATTAAAAAGAAATGCTTCTTTAGCAGCAAATTAGTGCATTTCTGAAGGATTATGGGACACTGAAACTTGAGTAATGATGCTGCAGATTCAGCTTTTCCCAGGGTAGCCAGGTTTTCTCAACAAAACCTGCCCAACTGCTACTCAAAACTAGCCCAATCGCATTTTGAGGGGGGTAAAAATTGCATTCCATGGGGAAAAAAATACATGTTTTTTGGAGGGGTTCCCTGGTAAAATTAGCATTCCAGAGGCTAACTATTACGTTACTTGGGTCGCTTCAACCCGCAAAACAACCTGCGGCAACAGTGTTAAAGAAGTCCACTTCCAGAATAAAACATTACACATAATTTACTCACCCCCTTGTCATCCAAGACGTTCATGTCTTTCTTTCTTCAGTCGATAAGAAATTATGTTTCTTGAGGAAAACATTTCCGAATTTGTCTCCATATAGCGGACTACAGTTAGGGTATGTCGAAAAACTCCCATCTCATTTTCTTTCCCAACTTCAAAATTGCCCTACACTGCTGCAGAAGTACCGACCCAATGTTTACAAAGTGAATATGCAGAGAAGATCAAACGCCCTTTACAAAATAAGGTAAAACAGCGATGTAGGACTATGACACTTACTATGAATGCGCATCCCAGAGAAGAGAGAATAAAAAAAATAAATAAATAAATTGTCAATTTGTTTTAAAAATGACATCGTTTCACTAGGTAAGACCGTTCTTCCTCGGCTGGGATCGTTTAGAGCCATTTGAAGCTGCATTTAAACTGCATTTTGGAATTTCAAACTTGGAGGCACCATTAAAGTCCACTATATGGAGAAAAATTCGGGAATGTTTTTCTCAAGAAACAATTTCTTATCGACTGAAGAAAGAAAGACAAGGGGTGAGCAAATTATCTGTAAATTTTTGTTCTGGAATTGGAATTCTTTAAAGTATCTCAATTCCGTGGGAAAACCGCGGACTTGGCAACAATGGTCATTATTACTGTTTTACTGTATTTTTCATCTAATAAATGCAGTTTTGAAACTTTTAAAAAACATGAAACTCTTACCAATCCATTTTCAGATGTTGCGTAGACCTGTAATGAAGAAAATGAATCATCACAGATGAGATAACGTGATTCAGTGTTAACAGTTATCCACACACCCACTTTTGAAAAATGCCAGGCCTGCATAGAACGATTCTATGAATCCAACCTCCAAAACATCACACATTCACATTCAAACAAATCTATAAGGGGGGCGAATAGCTACATGTCTTGACATCTCTCCTGTGGCTGAACAAGAGACCACAATGGTACTGTCAGTCTCCAAGTGTTTTCTGGCCCAGATTTGTCAACGCTCAAAAAATGTCACAAGATAAGCTGTCACTTGTACTGAAATGAATAAATCTTAGGGTGGAAAAGGAAGGAATTTTTAATGCAAACGTATCTGATATATGCTTAAATGTAAAATCATTATAACACCTCTCCCTGGTGGTCAAACGCTGGTAACACAATTTAGAACAAAAGCAAAAGAAATTAAATTGAGCTTAAATAACATTTCGTATCGACTACATTCAGTATAAACATAAGACCATTTCCATATCAAAGTATATATACACACACACTCTTAACATTTTGAAGAACATTTTAAAAATCTACAGAAACTTTGACTATAAAGAACCTTTTCTGTTTTCGAATGTTCAAGGTTCTTCATAGAACCATTGATTCCAATAAAACCTTTATTTTTAAGAGTGTACATGAGCCTCCATAATTATAATATCACTCAAAGCTGAAGTGTTCAACGTTGTCAAAAACACTTTCTGGCATCCTAATTTAACATGCAAAGACAAATACAAGTTATTTGGATAGTTTACCCAAATATGAAAATTCTGTCATTAACTACTCATCCTTATGTTGTTGGAACACAAAATTAGATATTTTTGATGAAATCTGAGAGCTTTCTGACCATGCATAGATAGCAACGCAACTACCAGGTACAAGACCAAGAAAGGTGGTAAGGGCACATTAAAATAGTCCATGTGGCATCAGCAGTTCAATCGTAATTTTACAAAGCTATGACAATACTTTTTGTGTGCAAAGAAATCAAAAACATTGACTTTATTAAAAAATTTCTTCTCTTCCCTGTCAGTCTTCGACATTTACAATTACATTGCTGTCTACGCAAGGTCAGAAAGCTTTCGTATTTTATCAAAAATATCTTATATTGTGTTCCGAAGATGAATGAAGGTCTTACAGGTTTGGGTGAACTATTCCTTTATTCAGCGTTGATTTCCCCTGAAAAGTGTGAATATAATGGTGCTTTAAGATCACTGCATTTGACTGAGCCATCCATCAACCTGTGGTTCAAACAACCAGTGTGAGTTGAGTAAGTTGAGTTTGAGAAGATACAGATATAAAAACACAAATCCAAGCGAGGTGTTTAAAAAACCTTTAATTTATTTACAAACGGCAGAGTTTTGCAGAGTGGATTGAAAGACCCCCAGAAAGATTGTCATAAAACATTTGTCCATCAGTGAATTACAGAAAATTGCATTGCACGTTAGTCAAAAACAACTAGCATGCACATTATTCTCTGAGTCACCAAAATAGATTTGATTATAAAATATAGCTCTCAGTATAAACATCAGGCTTGTTTGTAATCACCAATCATTCGATTCAACTTTGAAGAGATTCTCAAATACTTTACATTTTTTTCAGGTGATGTTTCAATGAGCTAAAACAGCGCTCAGCTACTTTTCACATTTGCAAAAATAGATTTGAACGTCTATTGCTCCTCCTTACCCTAAATATGACATTCAAAGCATCTAAAACTCAAGTTCGCCCCTGGTGCAAATGTTTTGCTTGCAACCAATCCAGATTAAAGAAAGAACACTGTGAACTCAAATTGAGTATGAAAGATGCTTCTAAGGAAAAATAAAAAGAAGTCGAAACTCTCTTGTAAAATAAAAATGCAGTAACATCAAAACACAGTAATAAAGTGAGGATAAGAGTAGTGGACTGTGACAACTAACAAACTCCTGGCACAAACATTCTCCTACTAAAAAAAGTTACATCAGTCATCAATCACAGTGTCGACAGGAAGGCTGTCCTCGCCAGAGCACCTGTGCATTCAAGCATTCCCTAAACAATCACAACTCAACATGGCGTCCAATCCAAACATCCCACAGTGCAGTTTAACCACGAAACTAACAGAGTTGTATCTCAGCTCAAATCTAGAACAATGAGTGAATTTCCACAATTGAAAAAAAAAAAAAAAAGTTCACCTTCTTCAACAGGTTCTTTTCATATCAGGGCATACATTTAATTAAATTATCTAATCACAGAATTAAATATGCAAAGCGATACAGATGAAGTTTCTTAATAAAAACACTAGGAGGTGACTAGGAGGCTTCTTAATTATGACAACGACGAAATGACACAACACACACAAAAAAGGTCCTCTGGCGCCCTCTGTTGAGCACAATCACAAAGCAACTAAACTAAAGCAGCATTCCGCGTAGCCAGTCACAGTTAAACAGTGCTTACATACAGCGTCCTCCTTGGGTAAACGCATCAGTACAGTCATACACACTATGGCACACACTTCTTTCAACGCTAGAGACTAGTAAACCAGATAACTGCAGTGAGTTGGACAACCTGCGATAATTCCTACCATAACTTTGGCTGTTCAAGTGATGTTATAGATATCACCGTTTTCTTTGTAGCGAGCCAAATAAGAAATTATTTTGGGAACGAATAAAAGAAACACCCAAAACAAACCTCTTACGTGGCACTAGATGGAAAATCCCTGATTTGATCCTGTTTGTGAGACTATTGCTTAAAAGGTTTACTTTGCATGGTCTCTCACAACACAGAAAAGCCTACAAATGACTCTTTGATACACACAATGAATGTGAGGGCAAGCCATGCCAATATATTAATTAACAAATTACAAGCAATAAAGTAGATGATAGTTCTATATACTCTTTCTATATACTTTGCTTTCACAATTAATGAGAACTGAAACCAAATACAACTACATAACATTAAATGTTCTGCAGCAAGCAGCCTCTATCTGCTACCTTAAAGGGATAGTTCACACAAAAATGAATTTACTCACACTCATTCTGTTCCTATTTTCTTTCTTTCTAATTTAATTATGTGCATATTAAAATTACACAAATGAGAGAAACAGCACATACGTCATATGGACTACTATATGTTTTAGAATTTAGCTTCTGTTCACCATTTACTTATTATATGGAAAAGGGCAGCATGAACATTCTGCCTAATATCTCCTTTTGTGGTTTTCGAAATAAATGACATAAGAGTGAGTAAATAATGGAGATTTATGGGTCAGCTATTCCTAGAAGCTGTTATGAGAGTTGTATTTGGTGTTTCTGTATCAATCATCATTCGAACATCCATATGTCAGCAGTGTAGCAGCATGCAGATCAGTGGTATGAGTTTTCACTAACACTCCACGGTGAAAGAACCCGCATAAAAATTCATGAAGCCGTGACCCATGTCATCTGTAATATATAAAAGGCTTATAAAAAGCTTAATATTTAGATTTAGAACGTAAAACATAATCGATCAAAGAAGTGTAGTTCTCTGATATAGGTAGTTTCAATGTCGTTGCAGGTGGTTTATGACTACACGGTCAAGTGTTGCAATTTCCACCATTACTAAAGCAGATGCGTAGAATTTACTTCAACATCCTCCAGTGCTACCATACTAAATTAACAATTTCTATGCTGATGTAAAAAAAAAAAATTGTTTTTAGCTCTGCAGTTAATATGAATGAAATACCATTGGTCAAAATCTATCAATGAATATCTACTATACAATACAAACATTAATTGGTATTTCCTTTTGTTTTTTCTTCTAATTAGCAAACTGCCAAGGCAGGATCAATGCTTTAAAAAGACCTCATATTTGAAACGTTGTGCACGAGGCCGTAGTTCTATCTAGACCTACACGTAAAGCTGTGTTCAGGGCAATTTAACTTCTGATACACACTCACTACATTTGGTTACTCTAATAGGTCTAGGTCTATTGCTCCAAAAGCGTACCTAAAGCATATTTAAGTTTAATTTTAAGCCTACTGATTTGAGTGACATGATTTTTATACAATAAAATCAAGAGTAAACCAAAATAAGCCTGTAATGTCTGTAAAAACAAATGTTGTCTTCAAGTAAGGTCATGAGACCAAACAAAACGTCGCCTGTATGTGAAAATAATAGGGAATCTAGCATTTTAGCAATGCACATTCTAACATACAAATCTTTCCAGGAAACCCGTAAGAGTGTCTGATCTTTATCCCCAGCACCATCTCATGATAAACACACTGAAATATTGTCACAAAAACATGCAGACGCATATAATCAACTTGTCTTCATCAAACGTAGGCCTGGCTCTTAGCTGAAGTCACTTGATAACGCAACAGCAACTAAATGGTGAAAAGAATGGCCAGTGCAACCTGAGGATGTTTCGCATCCACCGAGTTCTTCCACGCACCACCTCACAGAGGCTGTGAATTTTCATACCTGGTGAAACCAGCAGCAAAACAGCCACTCCTTTTCAAATGGCTGGAGAGAAGGAATGGATGAAATGCAGGATGGAGGTATGGATGGATCAAGAGCAGATGGATCCAGGTGTAGAGGTCAGTGTGCAGACGGGTGTAGGTAAACCGTAGAAGAGCGGGTCAGTCATGGGGAAGATGAGGAGGAAGAAGAGAACAACCCCCAGCACGTAGAAAGAGAGAATAGTGAGGCGGTGCGGGTGGTCCAGGGCGGTGCTGAGAGCTGGAAAACCCATGTAGTTGCAGAAGGAATGGCATAGCACAGGACCCACCAAATGACCTAGAGATATATATATATAGAAAGAGATTGCAGTTATGTCTTTGTGTGTGGTTACAGTTTGTTTGCTTCAAATCTAGTTGAATCAGAATTATCATAAGGATTGCCTCTGAAAGTGTCAGGTCTGTCAGTAACATTTCCCGCTTACCTTTCACCCAAAAGAAATCAAAATAAAAAATATATATTATACAAAGAAAATAAACTATTTTAGTTGAACTGTGATATTATTTTCATGACAACTGAGTTTAATTCCTTCCCTAATAATATTTACCGTCTGCAATACAAACCAAAAGTATCTCAAAAATCCCTTTTAAAGCTTTTAAAATGACTTCAAACTTCATCTTCAAACCTCAAGCATTTCAAACTACTTCGTAAGCAAACTTTATCTAGTTTTCATTATGAACCATCATCATGTCTGGACACAGGATATTTTTAATAACAGCATCCTCAAGGCAATACAACAAATACTTCCTTCCCAACATAATTCCTTCTCAAATTATTATCACTGTCAGTAATATAAACTAAACGTTTGTAATTCTAATTAATTTGCAGTATGAATCATCATCACGTCTGGACACAATGATATTTTAATAGAAGCCTCAGAAAGGCAATAGCACAAATAGTGCACAATGCAAATATAATACAATTTAAATATATTTTTTGGAGCATTGCAGTCATGAGACATTTGGGAAATCAATGTGCTTAATTGTCATGAAAACAGTCACAATACTAAAAGTTATTTTAGTAGTTACTATTAATAATTTGAATGCAAAATTGTTTATTCTACATTTTTTTAGCCCTCTTGTGAAGTAGTGTATGCATCAGTTTTATTAAAGATAAATTACAGATGCACCTGTCCTGATGAATATAAAGGCTGTATAAGCTCCAAATACTGCAGTGTAGGAGAACTGGAACACTGAAAAGTACACAAACAAACAGACATGAGCAATTATATCTCACAGGCTTTGCACTAAAGATGACAGTAAACTAATGACTCGATTACCTGCAGAGAGGAAAATCCCTGAGACAGTGCCCTGTCTGAACCGCAGGAGCTCAATTACATGGTGAAAATGAGCTGCAGTCACACGCAGAGAGAGAGAGAGAAAAAGAAAAAGAAAGAGAGAGAGAGCGAAAGGTTACTGTTACAATAATGGTCTACAAAGAAATGCAAATTAAATTATAAATGGTCTTGTTTTTCTTGAGCAAGCAAGTGGTCAGTCATACAAACACATTAATACAGGGGTGATTCGTTCTGCAAAAAAAGACTGGAGTAGGTTGATTTCCTGCCATTTTCAGAGAACCGCATGGAATGCTCAGGTTACCAATTACCAGATATCTCAGTAGCACAGAGTATCAACAATAATTTCCCTGGAGAGTATCCTAACACTTCTTTTTCAAATCTGTTTTTAGTATTTGCTATTACCGCAGTAACATTTATTACATTAAAGATCTTATTGTATCTTTTTGACCATGAAATATTTAATTAAAATGTCATAACTGACGTATATGGAAGAACATTTCTATCATGTCAACTCAACCAGAGGTCCCTGGCCCAAATTTTTGATTTTGTTACATTTTTTTCTAAAGAAAGATAAACATTTATAATGATTAAAGTTAAAATATTAAATGTCACCGATGCATATTTACTGAGTAATGCACAATTTTATGGAGGAGAGTCAAAATGACAATTTTCACCTGAGATTCAGAGCCAAATTACAGGTGGGAAAAAATGACATCAAAAACATGGCCTGTTATATTATTTTTAAGAGATTGGTAGGCCTTTTAGTAAAATTTAGTCAATCTTTGTTGCATTATATGCCAGTGGTGGCTGGGGGGAAAAAAAAAGTTTTTTCTCTAAACTTCACATACCTGTAATGAAGAAGATATCTTAAAGCCCTTTTAGATATTGGTTCTTACCAAACTTTCCTTTTGGCATCTTCATTTTTAAGGCCATATATTGTTCCATTACAGCAATACTGGAATCTCAATATGGCTCCAGGACTACACTGCACACATTTTCAGTGGTCAAAAACTAAATGTGGGTCAGTTTCGTCAGAAATACTTCATTATTCTTTTAATGAAGAATGTCTAAAGAACAAACAATCTGAATATACTTCTTCACTTATAGGCATACTAACTTTGGAAAAAAAAAAAAATCTTGAAAAGTGCTTTTTCCCCATTTTTGCATGGTTACCATTGGCACGTAATGCAACAAAGATTGCTGAAGTCAACAGATTTTACTAATAGACCTACCAATCTCTGTGTAAAAATAGTCTCTATTTTCATCTACAAAATAGTGCATTACTCAGTAAATATACATTTGTGAAATGTAATATTCTGGCTTTCATCACCATACATGTTTATCTTTCTTCAGAAAAAATATTAACAAAATCAAACACTTCTGCAGAAGTAGCCTAAAACAATGGGTCTAATTCACTACAAGTGTATGTGCAAGTGTGTGAATGAAGTATGCGTACAAACATCACATGCAGCTTTAGAGAGCGTTGCATGTTTGTTGAGAAACTGTAACTCAAAGGTTGTGTAAAAACCCATATGTGAACATAACTTGAGAGGGAACACTCACTATTAGAACAAAGTTAAAAACAAATTCTTGTGTGCACATACATGTTGTAAATAAGAAAATGGATGGACATGTTTTGTGAGAAAGTTCTTTAATACGAACAATCCATGTAATTATTAGTGATTGAAACGCAATGTCTACAAACTATTTGGCAACATCTGCACAGTTTTGGTGATATCAGCCAAAAAAGCCAAGTTGTTTCATAGGCAAAGCAATTTAAAAAAAAGACTTTGAAATAACATGCACTGATGAATAGCTAACATCTGCATCAATAATGTAAATAGTAGATGCATATACCACTCACCAACACCAAAGAAGAGTGGACATGTGAAGATTGCGGTGGATGGGCCGGCACAGGGTACTAGCATGGGAAGCATGCACGCCCGAAAAACCAGCTCCTCTGTTAATGGAGCCACAACCTGGTTCCTCAGCCAGCGCATGTCGCTCAGACACAGCGACCAGAAGCAAGGGTCTGCAAAGACATATACCAATCACATCTACAACAACACTGACGGTGAAGCCAATCTCATTCTTTGACAGCAACAAAGATCAATCTAGCTGATTTATGTGGCATAACATGAAGATACAGATTCACCTCCCAAATGATTAAGCTGACATTTAGTGTTGTCTATAATAACGTAGCATCATGACAGCTCACTGAAAGATTATTTAAATCCCAAAATAGCTTTATAATTAGAGAGATTCACTGGAGAAATCACTAAGGCTGCTTACCGACTACAACTTTCATCCCATCAATGAAACCCCAAGGGCAATCCATGGCTAGCTGGATCAAAGGACCCAAAAATAGCACCTGACGGAAAACAGAGTGATAAAATAATCAAATATATCACACAAAAACATGCCAGGTAAGGTGAACAATGGAAAGACTCTTCTACAATGAGAAAGTCTCTCAATTTTGATAATACATTGCTTTAGGCTGAAGATAAATGCTTGTTTTCCAACATCTAAAAAAAAAAAACACTGAGTACAGATTCGGTCATTAACTTACCATAGTCAATAGCAGCGGAAGAATAATAGCAGGAATAAGACCCTCCAACCGGATCCCCATAAGGGCCAGTAATGAGGGACCAGGCTATAAGAGAAATCAAGAAAATCTGAGTAAGTCTGGTGTTTCTCCATCAAATAAGGTTAAAAACAATGGCAAAAGCAAATTACAAAATGCTTCACAACAAAACCATATGATGCAGTGAGATCTAGAACCACATATCAAAGAGAGCACGGTAAACACATACAGTAAACAACAGTAGGGATTAAACATTTGTGTTGCAGTAAACTAACCTGGATGCCTGTGAAATCTTTCCATGCCCACACAAACACTGGAGACAGAGCGGATACAATCAGTACACTGGTGAAGCGCCTCTTTATCACTGCAGGATGATCCCTGTTAGTGCAAACAACCACACAAACAAACAAACAAACAAACAAACAATCAGTGCATTATATTGTCAAACGCAGTGCCTGGAAGGCCAACCCAGGTCCAACACAAAAACCATCTAGTTTTCAAATAAGCCTGAAGGACTTGATTAGCTGGATCAGGTGTGTTCAGGAGGGCTGTGTGCATTACACAGTGACACGTTTGCATCCTACCACCAGATTATTTTACAAAAGACAAAACAAACAAAAAAAATTAGACAGGTTTGACGCTAGGGCTGCTATAACAAAATATGAATCAATAAAAAAAAATTAAACAATAATGAAAAACTAAATCCATAATGTTTTATCCTGAATGTTTTTACCTTAAGAGTATTTATTTGAATTTAACATTTTTCAGATTTAATTATTAGCTTTTCATCACCGTACTACTGTAATATTTCTTGCACTTCATGATGTAATGTCAAAGAATGGAAAAGTTTTTGTACTGTACCAAATGTTCCATTCAATTCATAGTTTTAACGTTCGATTTGAAAAGCATTTTAAAACATTGGATTCGAATAGTATTTTTTTAAAAAAGATTCGACTCAAGCAATACTGAACGTTCGAATCAAGCTACATTTAAATATTCGATTCAAACAATATTTGAAACATTTTTAAAACAATATATTTGGTTCTGCATTCCTTTACAACAATGTTTTTAAACATTAGATTGAAACAATATACTGTAAAAGCGTCGAATTGGACGTTATAATGCTTCAATATGCTGTCCAGGAAGGGAGCGTACTAGGTTTTGTGACACAGCCAAAGACTACGAACAATACCTTGGTAAATCGCTTTTCCAAACGTATAAACTTCCGACATAAGAGCATGCAAGCAGTAGACAGGAGAGAATTGACACCCAGCAAAGTCCATCAGGAACAGACGCCACATTAGCATGGAGTTGTTCTGAATGAAAACTTGGCATCAAATCATCGTCGTCGTTCATGGCGAGACCGACAGGAGCTAAAAACCACTAGACGCGCTAAAAAACTGCAGGTGTAGATGACACATTAAACACCACACACGTGATTTTGTTTTTGTCCTAGATAAGTGTGTATGTCCACAATGGAGGTACTCTGAAGAAGCTGAGAGGAGACTGTTTTGGCGCCACAGAATGACGCCATCAACGCGAGACGGTCCTGCCGGCCCATATTTCCATTCATAACTCATGACAGCTGATGATGATGCACTGTAAGTTGAATGGGGAGAAGAAAAATGACGGTCAATTTATAAAACACATAATGGCCCTGAGACGTTGTAACCATTACATTATGGTTGCAGCTCATGGCTGCAATAAGTTCTCCCCACTGTGCAATAAATTATATTTATATTTATCTAACCCTACCTCTTTTTTATTTACAATTCCTTGCAAAATAGTATCTGTATATAGATTATTTTGTATTTTATATATTTTTGACCATCGTGTCCACAGATAGATAGATTTTAATTCTTATATGGATGTTTTATTTTGTAAAGCATTACTAACAAATACATGTTAGATAAATATTAGTATCTATCTATCTATCTGTCTATACATACTACCAGTCAAAAGTCATTTATTTGATCCAAAGTACAGCAAAACAGCAACATTTTGAAATATGTTTAAAATAACAGATTTCTATTTGAATATATTTTAAAATGTAATTTATTCCTTTCATTTCAAAACTGAATTTTTAACATAATTACTCGAGTCACATGATCCTTCAGAAATCATTGTAATATTCTGATTTGCTGCTCAAAAAAAAAAAAAAATAATAATAATAATAAAAAAATATTATTAGATTTTTAATGCTATAGTTTATAATGTTACAAAAGCTTTTTATTTCAGATAAATGCTGATGGATCTTTCTATTCATCAAACAATTTTGAAATTTTTTAAATACTGATAATAATGTTTCTTGAACAGCAAATCAGCATATTAGAATGATTTCTTGAAGACTGAAGACTGGAGTAATGATGCTGAAAATGTAGCTTTGATCACAGTAATGAATTACATTTTAATAATAGATTCAAATAAAAAGCAGATATTTTAAATAGTAAAACTATTTAACAATATTACTGCTTTTGCTGTACTTTGGACCAAATAAATGCAGGCTTGGTGAGCGGAAGAAAATTCTTTAAAAAACAAAAAAATCTTATTGCTCAAAAACTTTTGACTGGTAGTGTATCTATCATCCGTCAGATATCCATTGAACTGCCTATTACAGGCTTTTCATCTTAATTATTCGTTAAAACAATTAGTAACACAGGAATATCATCCCATTGTTAACTTTTTTGTTTTAATGGATGATGAAAATATTTTTCGAATTGGAGGATAGAATTCACAATTATTTGAGAATGTTTTGAACACATATTTGTGTAACTACACTTTTGATTTATATAGCTCTTGTGCCAAGTGGTCTTCCCCAGCTATATATTTTTTGATTTCCATATGGACAGAACTTAATAAGTTGCGTGTATTAACTATTTTTTATTTCGTTGTGAAAATATGAATAATTTCATACAATTATGGAGCTTCATAAAACTGGGTGATTAGGTTAACTAGCATGCGCTTCATCACGCAGATGGTCGTCTTAATTAAGAGGTGTCGATGAAAGTGTAACAGCGCAGTCACTGCATATATTACAGGTGTAAAGGACTGATGCAGTTCCACAGGTGTATTCCTAAATGCGGAGAATGCGGAGGATTCCGCGGGCTGTCAGATGCCTCGCTCAAGCGTCACTGCGCGCGTATGTAACAGCAGTGATGTGGTGCCAACCCCACGAACGCCACCCTGAGGCGAAATTATGAAGCCTACGCTTAGCTTGTAAATATTAAATAGGCGGAGAAGTCCTCTAATGGCTAAGCCTGGCTTCTGAATATTACTGACCTACTCCTGACGTTGCGCTTTTATGGTCCAATGGCAAAAGCTTGGCTCGTGAATATTAATATTGCCACTACCATATTAGGATTCGTAAATTCACATCCGGGGGCGGGGCTTACCCGTGTCGTGGCACCCTGACCAACCGCAGAGGCGCATGATGTGGGCGAGGGCAAAACCCGTCCTCGGATTTCTTTAACGGCAGAGAACTGCGAGGGAGAGATGGGCGTGACAACGGAGTGTCTGGACTAGGCTGAAAACACTCTTCTCCTGGATTAAGATCCGCGCTGTCTTCTGTGTAACTGATGACAACGGAGTGTGGCAATGCAAACCACACGACGTGATGCGTGTGCCATCCTGTTTAACACCGCGAGTGATGAATTAACAGCACGACGCCCTATTTTAAGGCCACACGGGGATTGACAAGCCAAGGATATTCAAGGCAGGGGTCTGTAACATCATCAGGTGCGTATTCGGATAGTTTTTTGCATGGCGTGCTTGTTCACCTAAATATGTTCCTCTTTTTATTATCACTTGAACAGTGTTTTCCTTATGTCAGTGCGGAGTGCTGTGTATAGATGCGTTCCTTCTTCTGTAGTTGGTTATTTATTTTCTGTGCAAATCATTTATAATTTAGATTTTCTTTTGATTCTTTTGAGTGTTTTATTTAAATTATAATAAAGTGTAATAAATTAAATAATTAATTAAATAATTAATTTTCTGTTAAATCCCTTGTGTACTTCCCAGGCCTCATAGGCAGCCGTGAAATTGCTTAGTATAAATAAGAGCATCTTAATTATATCGTTCTAGCTGGATACAATTGCAGTGATGGTTCTGGTGAATACCAAATAGGTCAGGTTTTGGTATGATAACGTTATGTAATACGTCCATATGTAATATGCATTTTAAACACTCTTCACAGACGGATTAAAAGGAATGGGAATAACACTAGTGTGACACTTACATCATGTAGACGCCTTATGAATCAACTGTTAAAAAGTGTTGCCTCACTTTTCATATTTCATCCATAGTAAACGTCTAGCATGCCTGCGTGTATATCCTGGGGGGATCAGTATGATTACGTCGTAAAATTCGAATTAGACATCGAATTATAATTCGGATCTTAGAATTCGAATCTTCGGATTCAGCTGTTCTGCTGCTACTGAGACGCAATCCGCTGCAATCTGTCGTCTGAGAGCACGGGCTGGTCCACGGGTCATGCTGTCTCGAGTAAATGAGCAGAATACGAGCAATGCCATTACATAATCTTGCTTATAATATTAGTTTCTGAGGTGTACAATAATCTGAAACGTTTATGGAACGGATCAAGAAAAAATGACTTTCACAGGCCCTGTTGTAAACCTAAATTGCACAGCAATGTGGTAAAGCTACATCACAAAATGTTGAGTGAACATTCAAAATTAAGAATGTAATTTAGTTTATTGTTGGATGTTTTGTCATGTAAATTGTTCATAATTGCTGGGCTAGTTTTGTTAGTGTGTTTACAGCTTGTATGAATAACTAACAAAATTGAAAAGCATTAATGACACATCCAATAAGCTCACCTATATGATTTTAAAAAAAAATAATGAACAATTATGAATGGTTACAGTACGTTTGCCTCATAAACATTTAGGTAAGTTTCAGTTTTTGTTCTTGATGAGGTAGGAATTACATGTTTAATCAATCTGAAGACCATATTTCCCACTTACTTGTCTGACAGCATACGTGACATTAATATATATATTAAGAAAAGAGGCTTTGATGTCTCCTACACTTTTTGACTGCAAGTGCTGATGTATGGATATGGAATAGTCTTAATAATTATTTTGATTTCCAGTAAATATTTACACAATATATGGCAAATTTAATAGAGAAGAATAATGACCCAGAAGTTTTCAGTAAAATTTAAACATAATATATTTTGCTTGTCAAGGAAATTAATCTTGTTGTAAGGAAAACGAGACAGTGATTAAGAAAATGATTGTTTTTCATTGTGGACAAAGTCTGAGAGGAGGAATTTCTCAATTGTCATTCTGTTGAGAGGGATGATTGTTCTTGTTTGGCAAAACATATCATTAAACAAAAAAAAGTTCTTTCTTATTACTTCCTAATGTCTGAAATGAAAAAAAAACTGATGCTTAGTGGCAGACTCTTGCATGAATGAAGAATTTTAATTAGAGAATGAGACGTTATGGAGGAAAGTACAGCGTAGTTTCATTTGATCTAAATTTGCTTGTGTTGTGGGATAATTAGTATATGTCAGTTTGTTGTGCACTGGTAATGTTTTCTGAATATTTTGAGTAGTGCTATTATGCTTTAAGTGCATATCCCCTGTTCATTCATCTTATTTATTTCTTCATTGCTGGTTTTCTTTATGTGCTGCATAGTATTTCCTTTTGGCATGGTTCATTCTTGATCGGCATGCTGAAAAAACTATAAACAAAACATATTTGCAATGTCACATAGGTGACCCATATACGAGTTTGCTGACATGCATCTGCAAATGCTGATGTGCTGTTTAAACAGGAAGAGTGTAAATGATAGAGCTTCTGCGGAGGTCCCTGCCTCTGAAGGTCACTATCAAGTTTCACAATCAAGGGGAGATGATGTCAACGTGTTCTCGCACTTTCTCTCATTTCCTCCCTTTTGTGGCTGCAGCTCTTTCCACTGCTCACCCAGACAGGAGCAGCGGGGTCAGACAGCACTGTAGGACACTCACTCCATCATGAGTCGCACACACTCTCACACACACCTGCTGCAGACCATGGCTTCACAGCACACTGCAACAGACAACAGCTATGACGGCCATTCAACAAGCTGCAGCTGACTACAGACTTACACTGACAGAGATAATGACATTATACGGTACAGTGAGCAACACTGTTATAGATGGTGTTTTTGCATTAATTATGCAATATGCACCATTGTTGCACTGGTGCAGACTGCAGTCTATGGCAGATCTCAGCTAACAGATAGATGGTGTTATTCTGTTAAAAGAGAATGTGATAGACAATTTGACGCTAATGTAGTACACAGTGTACTGTGTATACAAGAGATTTGCATCCTGGTTTGGTGGACAAATATTACATTGATTTAGCCTAATGATTTACAAGGCAACAATCAACAAATTTATACAGTACTAAAACATACAAAATACATTGTTTTTTTTTGTTTTGTTTTTGTTTTTTTAGAAATAGCAGGGATGCAGTAAATTGATCAAAGTGAATGTAAAAACATGCATAAAGTTATAAAAGATTTCTATTTTCTATTTTAATAATAATAAAAAATGTTTCTCAAGCAGCAAATCAGCATATTAGAATGATTTCTGAAGGATCATGTGACACTAAAGACTGGAGTAGTGATGCTGAAAATTCATCTTTGCTATCACAGGCGTAAACTACATTTGAAAATATATTCAAATAGAAAACTATTATGTAAAAATCTGTAATTATACTTCATAAAATTACTGTTTTTACTGTATATTTGATAAAATGCCATGGTGGGCATTGAAGATTATATAGCTGAGTTACAGATAGAAAACAATGAACAACAGTCACTCTGGATACATAAGTAAGAATCCGTAAAGAGTTTCTGCAATACTAATTATAATCTATAATTAAAATCTATAATTATACTTTACAAAGTTACTGTTTTACTGTATATTTCAAAAAATAAATGCAGCCTTGGTGGGCACTGAAGACTCCAGCAGAGTTACAGATAGAAAACAATTACTAACAGTCACTATTCTTATATTTTAAAGAATATCTAATAGTTATTGCAAACTATAATAAATAAATAAGAATCCGTAAGGAGTTTTTGCAATACTTCAGCAGCAAATCAGCATATTTGAATGATTTCTGAAGGACCATGTGAAACTGAAGACCGGAGTAACGATGCTGAAAGTTCAGCTTTGCATCACAGCAGTAAACTACATTTGAAAATATATTCAAATAGAAAACCGTTTTGGTAAAATCTGTAATTTTACTTAATAATGTTACTGTTTCTACTGTATATTTGATCAAATAAATGCAGCCATGGTGGGCATTGAAGAATATGTAGCAGAGTTAGAAAACAACAAAATAGAAAACAACGACCGACAGTCACTCTGCAGACATTTTAAACAGTACCTAATAGTTATTGCAAACTATAATACATAAGTAAGAATCCGTAAGGAGTTTTTGCAATACTTTAGCAGCAAATCAGCATATTAGAATGATTTCTGAAGGAACATGTGACACTGAAGCCTGGAGTAATGATGCTGAAAATTCAGCTTTGCTATCTCAGGAGTAAACTACATTTAAAAACAAATTCAAACAAAAAAAAAAGTTTAAATCTATAGCTATACTTTATAATGTCACTGTTTTACTGTATACTTGATCAAATAAATGCAGGCTTAATGGGCATTAAAGACTATAAAGCAGAGTTACACATAGAAAAAATGACCGACAGTCACTCTGCAGTAAAAGTCAAAGTTATTATTTAACATCACTTAATCAACATATAGTTACACGTAAAGTTACACTAACAAAATTAAAGGGTTAGATGATGTAAAAACAGTTCCTTTCAGTGAAAACTGCAAGTTACCATATTTTACTGCTTGTCAAGTGTACAATAAAATATTAATTTATGTTAAAATAGTTTTATTACATGAGAAGAGAGACTGCTGAGAAATATCATACTAGCTGTGTAGGAAATTGCTTGTTATAAATTTAACCCCAGATTGCTGGCATTGACCAATCAGAAGCAAGTATTCCAGACAGCCGTGCAATCATAAACAATAACAGACCACTGTAGACACTATGAATACATAATAGTATATATCATTGCATTTATGCGGTGCCATCACTTTGAGCTTACTCCAGCAGGCAATACTACATTCTGCTACCTATACAAATTCACTTTGCTACAGGATGCCAAATGTGTGAATGCATAACACCAATACTATTGTTTGCAGACAGAACAATAATGCAGACAGAAATTTTGCAGGCGTTCGAGCATTGGAGATGTGTATTGCAGAAAAAAGCAGCTCAGACAAAACCGCGAAATAGCTAATGATCTGCTGAAAAGCAGATATAGATTTTGAAGAATTAAGTTTGGCAAGGCTGGACTCGAGTAAAGCCTCATAAGTTATTCGTGAGATCATTTCCTCGTGCGTGTATATTTAGAACCCACTTCATCTGGCTCCTGATAGAGATGGATGAGGCAGACTCGCTCTCTGTCTACCCCGCTCACACTCATACGCTCCGTCTCACGCGCCGCACTCGCTCACCCCGCTGCAGAGGCAGCAGAGAGGATTGTGGGAATGAGGAGAGAAGGTGACGGGAGATGATACAGTAACCAGAGAGGACATAAAATCAGACCGGAAGGAGGACGTGGTGATCTGAGAAGTGGAGATGAAGGGAATAAAGAAGAAGATATTAGAGGTACCTGCACTGTGGGACCCAAGTCTTTTAATAAACGCACCAGAAGCCAATGAATTATTGATAAGCTGCCCAATAATGTGCGGAGAACAGTTCGAGCTCAGAGTCAGTGCTTGTCATTTTATTATACAATAAGCCACTATGCACTAAGGTTGTTGTGTCTGGAAAGATCTCATTCCATAATAGAGCATCTCGTCCTCACCACCCCTTGCATTCCTGTTGATCTCCCTCCTCATATCTCTCTCGTTCCCTCGTTCCTCCCCCAGGTTGTGGGCTGATTAGAAAGTGCGTGGCATAGAACAGGCAATCCATCACCCTGCCAAACCTCAGCACTCACACACACACGCACACAGTGTTTGTTCATCCCTAGTAATCTTGTGTTATCTACAATCTGCTGTTTTGTAAGCACTCTATATGTATTACACCTCTACATACCCTTCTCCATCCCGCTGGCCCTCCCTGCTCCTCTCCTCTCCTCTCCATCACCTGCACCACCATGCTATTTCTATTTTTGTCCTCTCTCAGTTTCCCTCCCTCTCCTTACTCACCCTCTCAGCCTCCGGTCCACCTCTCACCATTGCACACCCACAGTCATGCAGTGCCTTAATAGCGCAGCGATTGGCTCATCTGCGCTGTCCGTAATCTCTAAACCAGTCAGCTTCCTGTGGGTTTGCACTCAGTTCAGATTAATTTGCTGCATAAGGGAGCCTGGAAGAAGCAAATGGACATATAACCAGTTGTTGTTAATGTTTTACATTTTACAAAAAATATTTACATATTTTTTTTAATGTTGTGTTAATTTAGTGGAACATTATACATACAGTTGCAGAATTACAAGACGCTTATCATTTAAAAAATAAAAGTGATTTAGTGTGCTGTAGACTAGAGGAAGCGTCATCCAGATATTTTCCACAAAACAAAATAATACTGAAATAAAGCTGAAAAAATAAATAAATATAAATATAAATATTAGATGAGAACTTTAATGAAAATTAGAAATGTTTCCTTGGCAACTAACTCAAATGAAGTAAGTTTAAGTAGTGGTTTCTCCTACTTTTCTTAGTGATATTTAGTGTCAGTTTATCAGGTATCAGATAGATAGATAGATACATAGATAGATAGACAGACAGACAGACATATATAGATTGACGGACAGGCAGATAGATAGTTTTTTACTGTATATTTGAGATAGATAGATAGATAGA
>JAHKKF010519699.1:0-33138 GCA_019740295.1 Labeo calbasu | reverse complement strand
TATTCAGAATGCTCATTTGGAAGAGAAATATATTAATAGGAACATTTCAGCGGGTGATATGAGATGTAGGCGTAAACATCCTTAAGTTTCGAAATGCATACTCCAGGCGAAAGTGCTCCCGCATAATATTTCAGAAGGACCTTTATTCATCCCACGCACCTCATCCGTGTTGTGTCAGGAAATCGTGAAAACTGAGGCAGTGTGTCATTGTTTAGAATAAAAGCAGCCAAACACACTGCAGTAACAGAGGCGAAAGAAAGGAAAGAGAGCATTCTCCCGTTAGTTTTCATTGCGTTCCGATGGGACCGGAAGTGGGGATACACTGCTTCGCTTACCGGATATAGGAAGTGAGATAAAGGTCCAGTCCAGGGCTTAAATAGAGTCCCTAATTGGACGCAGGTGATCAGCGCAATGGCTGATGGGGAACGTAGTCCGGGGTGTGGTGCAACAGTCAATGTAATGTGAATGTGTGAGGGCGAAATCTGGTGGTGAGCGGACCGAAGGTCACCGGCCAGATTCGTGACAGTTTTCCTTTTGTTTTTTGTTTTGGCCTTGATCCCCTTCCGAAGACATATGCTTCCAAATTCTTGATTTTTTTTGTAATAATAAACTTTTTGTGAAACTTGTGAAAATTCTCCATTTCGTGGTCATTGTGAGCTGGGACAGGAGTAGGGGTGTTGTCGTTCTCAAAATTCGACCTTTTTTTTTTTTTTTCTCACTGGCCTTTCCAACCTAGACTGGTGAGGTCATGACAGGACTCATGAATGACTATCATTAAAAAAAAAAAAAAAAAAAAAAAAAAAACACAGCTGTGGATCATTCAGGAAACAACACAGTATGAAGAATCAAGCGTATGTAAACTTTTGAACAGGGTCATTTTCATAATTTCAACTATTATTTTCTCTTGTGGACTATATGTAAATGTATTTTAAATGAAATACCTTATTCAGGTCAGTAGTAAAAAAAAAAACATGCATATAAAATAATTAACTTTTTGCAGATTCTGCAAGGTGTATGAAAACTTTTGACTTCAACTGTATGTATTGACCACTAGAGAGCAGCACTTCTTCATTAAACCTGAGAAAACAACTTCCTCTTCTGTCCTTGATTCCAAGATACTAAAAAGCATTGTTGTTCTAGCAGTTGCAGGATAGCTGAATTCCCAAATTCGCAATTTGTAAGCCACATTTGCTTTAATAATAAGAAAAAAAACATTAAAATATATGTTTTCAGTAGTGAACAGAGAGACTTTTTCTCTCATACTAATTGTAAATGAATTGTGGGAAGGGCAAATATGCATACTAACATGAAACTAACATATTAAATCTTTGTTGAGTCACCATCATCTTGTTTAAATACCAAGAGATTCACTGTCATTTGTGTGTCTTACTCACAGATGGGTAATACGGTGCATCATGCGTGTCACTGCGTCCCTCCTTTTTCACAAATTCATTTTGTCAGTTTGCTAGAAAGTGTGGAGTGATTTTAATGTGCGAATCACCATGGTAACTGAAGCAAGTTATGTATCAGTAACTGCTTGCTCGGTAAAAGTTGAATAGGCTTTTAGTAAAAATGACCTTGCAGTTCTGGGACAGAGTCCAAAATGGAACAAAGCCCTTCTAAAGGTTTCTCTCTTCGCCAAATGAAAGATATTGCGCTGACCCTCCATACGGGCTACTAAAACAAGCTTGAATTTACAGGAAGACTTTCTCTCTTTGGCTGCTATTCAAGCAGGAGTTAAATGCATTGATGCGTATCAAATAAAGGATGACCTAATCGGGTCTTCGGTTTCTGACACTGTTCGTTGTGATGCCAGTTTTATAATGGCTCTAAGCCCAGAGGCTTTGGAATAACTACAATAATTGGTGAATAATTGTTAGGTATGCTAAGAATTATTCTAGCTCATGTTAGATGTTTACACCCCTCCGATGGTTCATGCAGACTGAGTGTTTTGCATCAGATGTGATGAGACGAGCCCTAGGCCTTTCAGAGGTATGACTGCATTAGCTCCAGTGAATGCACTCGTCTCCTGTTTCTAATGTAACAGACCATTCTTACTCCCCCAGCTGCCTCATAATTACCATCTTACTCATAGTTTTGTCCTCCCACACTAAAAACAAGTAATTTTCCTTTTTCCTACTTATTGTTTTTATAATGTATTTTTCTTTCTTTCTTTCTTTATGAAAATGTCATGTTTCCCTCAGAAAGTTCTATATTAAATGAACATTTTGGCGATATTTACTTTAGTAGTATTTTAGCATCATTAAAATGGTATTATAGTTTTTCTAATATTTTGAAATTCGTTTTTATTTTTGGTTTATTATTTTGTTATTTTTGGCTTTTATGATTGTTAATTTTAAATATTTAATTTTATTTTACATTTGGAAGTACATTTATTTGAAAACCTGAACTGAAATGTGTATCAGTGGGCAAATAATAAAAAAAAAAAATCTATATATGTTTATTTTATTTCAGTTTTAGTTTAAGCTATTTAAGAAAAACTAAATGAAAATGGGAAATGTTGCTTTAAAATTTAGCTGAAATATAACAAGATTTTTATATATATATATATATATATATTTGAATTTGAACATTTGAAGTGGATCAAAACCATAACCAACCAAAACAATACCCATTCTTGTCTTAGGACAACTTTGATTAACTTTTTTGATCCACTTCAAATGTTGACTACTGTATACATAATTTATTTCAGTTAACATTTATTTCACGAACAAATTTATTTATTTATTTATTTTTTATTTTCGTTAATTTTAAACGTAAATTTAAACGTAAGCGTAAATAAATACATTTACTTATTTATTTAACATTTTATTTTGTTGTATTTTACATTTGGAAGTATGTTTATTTATTTTATTTTTAGCTGAATTAAAACTTTTTTAAAAAAGTTTTTTATGTAATTTATTTCAGTCAACATTATTTTATTTCAGGAACAAAATTATTTATTTATGTATTTATTTATTTATTTTATTATGTTTTTATTTTTTATTTTGGTTAAACTTAGTTCAAGTTTTAGTAATTTTGGTGCATTTTGTCATTTTTATTAGTTGCTGTTTTTTAAAATATATCTATATATGTTTATTATTTTTTAAAGTATATTTATTTTCTTATTTATTTAACATTTGGAAGTATTATTTTATTTGATTTTAATTTACATTTAATTTACAATTTAATTTATTTAACATTTTATTTTATTTTATTTTATTTTATTTTATTTTATTTTATTTTATTTTATTTTATTTTATTTTATTTTTGAAGTACGTTTATTTGTAAACCTGAACTGAAATGTATATCAATATGCAATATGTTTATATATATATATATATGTATTTTTATTTTAGTTTAAGCTATTAAATAAAAAAAAATTAAAAGACATGTTGCTTTGACATTTAGCTGAATGAAAACATTTTATTTATTTATTTATTTGTTTGTTTATTTATTATTATTATTTTTAACAGTTTATTTTATTTCAGGAACAAAAGTTTATTTATTTATGTATTTATAGCTTTTATTGCTATTTATAGCTTTTATTTTATTTTTATTTATGTATTTATAGCTTTAGTTGAATTAAAACAACCCTAATTAACTCACTCTCATGTCGTCCCAGACCTGTATGACATTCTTTCTTCTGTTGCAACACAATGTTGATACAATGAAAGGTTTCCAGTCTTGTTTTGGACCCCATTGACTTTCATTGTAAGGACAAAAGAGTTTAATTATTCTTCACAATATCTTCTTCTTAGAAAATAAAGAAAATCATGCAAGTTTGGAATTACAATGAGGATAAGCAAATGATGTCCGATTTAAATTTTTTGTATTAGTGAACTATACCTTTAAACCCTGTGTATGGTTGTTAACCTGTTAAAATAAATTTTATAGTGCTAAACCACTGAATGTCCCACTCAAATACATTTTACAAGGGCTCAAGTTCAAAGGATCAAAGGATGCAAAATCTAATGAATTATTAAATCGAATTCCTGCTGAAACTGCATTTGAATGTCCAGTGCTAATGCATATAAGCGCACATACTAAAACCCTCATGTAAGGGCTTTGTTTCAGTGTGGTACCATTGCTAGCATCTCAAGCTCCTAAACACTTTCTAAAGCGGATTGATCCATGCGGCAGATCCCTCTTCCCCCTCTCATCTCCAATGTGATATGCGGCTATCAGTACACACATCTCTCATCTTCAGTTTCTCATAGAACTGCTGGAACACGGCCATTCCAGTTCTCCAGTGACACAATGATACCCATATCGAGTTTGTCCTGCGCGTCTCTGCTAATGGTATTGACATCGGGGTGAGAAGGGGAATCTGAATGAAGAATAGGCCCTGGCAGCTCTGAACAGAAAATGGACCATGAATTAGACTCAGCTGGGACATAAAAACCTGACCTCAAATGTACTGGAGGACACTTCAGTAAAAGAGTCAGGGAAATTTCATTATGTGTAAATGTCCACTCTCTTCCCAACTGGTGTTATACTGTGTCAATAATCAACAAAATCCTGCAGTAATGTCTGGAATAATATATGTTGCAAATAAGGCATAGAGAGAAGCACTAGGACTAAATGTACTAATTATCAAGACGCAAAATGCATCATTACATTTTGGTAACAGCCTTTTGCAATAACACAATGGACAGACAAGAAAAATTGTGTCCACACTTAAGTCAAGAGCTGCATTTTCAAAAAAAAAAAAAGGCAAATTGCATGTAAAACTGATTCAGAGATTTGTGTATGTCTTTGCCTTTACTTTTTCTCATTATTTCTGTTGCTCCAACTTGATGCATTTATACTTATATTTTAATATAATACATTATCATTAAATATTACTGATTCATTATGTTACGTTTATTTATTTATTTTTTTTTTAGATGTGTTTGCTTCTTTTTCTTTGCTTCTTTGTTACTTATTATTGTTATTGTTAACAATTACAATGATTAACTATTGTTATTTTCATTTTAAAAATGTTTTCTAATATTTACTAGTTATTGTATTTATTTGTTTGTTTGTTTGTAATTATCACTTATTTGCTCAATTTGCAGTATTGGTATTTAACATTATATTGCTTATTTTGTAAGATATTTGCAAGCTACATAATTTTTGAAGTACATTTATTTATTTATTTATTTGTATCTGTTTATTTGTACTTATTACTTATTTGCAGTATTGTATTTTACATTATATTGCTTATTTTGTACATGCTTTTAAAGTACATTTATTTATTTGTTTGTTTGTTTCTGTTTATTTGTTAATTTATTATTACTTATTTGCTCAATTCGCAGTATTGGTATTTTAAATTATATTGCTTATTTTGTAGGAAATTTGTAAGCTACATACTTTTGAAATACATTTATTTATTTATTTGTTTGTTTGTTTGTTTGTTTGTTCGCTTGTTTGTATCTGTTTATTTGTAATTATTACTAATTTGCTTAATATGCAGTATTGGTATTTTAAATTATATTTTGTAAGACATTTGTGAGTTACATACTTTTGAAGTACATATTTATTTTTTTATTTGTTTGTATCTGTTCATTTGTAATTATTATTTATTTGCTCAATTTGCAGTATTGGTATTTATTTTGTAAGAAAAATGTAAGATAGATACATTTGAAGTACATTTATTAAATTTATTTAATTTATTTGCTTGTTTGTATCTGTTTATTTGTAATTATTACTAATTTGCTTAATTTGCAGTATTGGTATTTTAAATGATATTGCTTATTTTGTAGGACATTTGTAAGTTACATACTTTTGAAGTACATATTTATTTTTTTATTTGTTTGTATCTGTTCATTTGTAATTATTATTTATTTGCTCAATTTGCAGCATTGGTATTTATATTGTAAGAAAAATGTAAAATAGATACTTTTGAAGTACATTTATTTATTTTATTTTACTTTATTTATTTGCTTGTTTGTATCTGTTTATTTGTAATTATTACTTATTTGCTCAGTTTGCAGTATTGGTATTTTAAATTATATTGCTTTTTTGTAAGAAATTTGTAAGCTACATACTTTTTAAATACGTATTTATTTGTTTATTTTTTTTAACTGTTTATTTGCAATTATTACTTATTTGCTCAATTTGCAGTATTGGCATTTATTTTGTAGGATACATACTTCTGAAGTACATATTTATTTATTTATTTATTTGCTTGCTTATTTGTTTGTTTGTGTCTGCTTATTTGTAATTATTACTTATTTGCTCAATTTGATATTATATTGCTCATTTTGTAAGAAATTTTCAAGCTACATGCTTTTGAAGTACATTTATTTGTTTATATTTAACATTTGGAAGTACATTTATTTGTAAACCAGAACTGAAATGTATATCAACAGGCAAACGCATGTTTACTCAACAGGTGGGGCTTCAATGGTGTGTAAAAAAACCAACCACAGGCACAGATTTCGCACGTCTAAATGTAAACGGCTCATGGACCTGATTGGCTCCTTGTCCCGCTGACGTCACGACTTTCCAATGTAGCGGAAGCTGAAAGTTTTTTCAGTTGTAAACTGATCTGTGGTGTGCTAGTGAGTGGATATGCGCGAAACAGAGAATGAACAGTCACTCCTTCACAACAGGCGTTTGAGACAGTGAACACAAGTTGTTTTAGCAGGTACGAGACACATTCAAGGACTTTTTCCCCCTCACCCTAGTTTTAAAATGTGGGAACAGGAGGAATTCGAGAAGCACTGGAGGAATGAGTTTCCTGACGGTGAAGTGCCCGTGATGAATCTCAACTCGGTGGAGGACATAGAGGCAGAGCTGGAGAAATGCAAAGCCAATCTGAAGGTGTTACAGCAGGCTCTCTCGGAGGAGAAGTTCAAGGTGATTTACCTGCAGACCACCATCGCGCAGAAGAAGAAAACTTATGACATTGAGAGATGGTGCAACAAGGCAGACTCAAAGAAGGACAGTCCTTGCGACTCAGACAGCAAAGGCGGGGACGAGCCCTTAGCCCGGGACATGCTCCGGGGCAGCAAGACAGGTAAGCCCATCCTCGTCCCTCCTCGGAAAAAGCCCGATATTCCAGTTCGTGACATCCCTCGCAGCGTTGCCGAGCAACGGAACAGCGAGCAGGACAGCGACCACGAGTTCGAGGACGTGGAGCTCAACGAAAACTTTCTGCGTAAAAACATCCTCAACCCAAAGGGTAACGTCCGCGACAGTCACCGACTGAATCCTCGCATCCGCTTGAGTCGAGATCTGGATTCGGATGATGGCAGACTGTCTCCTTCACTCGCGCTCCGCGGCTCTCACGGGTCTGGACGCAGCACACCTGACGGATACCTGAGCTCCGACCATGACGACTCCTCCTCTGTGGGTAAGACAAACTTAACAAAAAAAAAAAAACTCCTACCATACCTGTTTCTTATCACCTTAAAAGCGCCGAATAAGTTCCCTTCAGGAGGAATGTTGGCTGCCGCTGTTTATCAGTTATCACATACGCAATTATGCCTGTTATGTCACATGTTATTAGTCTGTTGAAGCGCTTTTTGGGAATGTGTGTCACGGGATGTTGCTTAAAGGAATAGTTCAGTCAAAAATTAAAATTTACTGAAAATATACTCATTATCAGGTCTTTACTTTAGATCTGGAGAAATTTAGCATTACATCACAATCTAATGGATCCTCTCACCAGTTGATCCTCTCCAGTGAATGGGTGCCGTCACAAAGAGAAACCAAACAGCTAAATGCATCACAAGTAATCCACTCTAGTCCATAAATATCATTTTGTTGTTGACTAAATTTTACGCTTTTTTTGGGTAAACTATTACTTTAATGAACTGTCATTACTGAATCGTGCATTGACTAGTGAGAAAATGGGAAAACATTAAGTTGAGTGGAGATACAGATATTACAGAAAGCTTTGAGCATGAGAGAGGAAATATACTGTAGTATGCAAAAAAGGATTTTTAATGCTTGTTCAAATTACTTAGTTAAAATGAGCAGAAACAACTAAATTCTTGAAATTTTCTTACCTACCTTATTTCCGTTATGTTCAGTCCACTTAAGTTTGTTAAAATTGAGTTTAATCATTTTGTGTTGGGACGTCATGAATAATTTTTGTTGACACAACTAACTGAAAAGTGGATGTGTAGTTCCCAGCATGCTTCGCATGGGGTCACATTAAGAGGGAATGCTTAGAGTGCTGGCAGCTTCACTGACCTCATGATTTCGGCAATGAGCAATAACTGTGCTAATGCCAATTTTGATCAGCCTTTTTTACTCAACTCTTATGGTATATTACAACTATGAATGAAATTATCGTTTTGTTGAGCCAACTAAACATTTGTTTATTTTAACTTGTTTTATGAACCTGAACTAATTGCGTTGAAAACTTTAATTTTACTAAGTTCACTGAACAAGTTATTTTTTCAGTGCAACTGACGCTGGTAGGTCATGTAACAACATGGCGGATAAAGTATGTCCACATTTCATTCATACTAATTATATTCATGCTATATAGAACATACTTTTTTAATAGTCTCAAAGTAAGTTCAAATTCAAATGTAGTAACTACTCAGACGGTATGTGATTCCGTTCCACCCATCTATGATCCAGTCCAGCTTTTAGTCAGTGTGAGGCTTGCTGACAAAATATGTTGTTAAGTTTTTTTTAAAAACTGTTTTGATTGGTGGAGAAAAACACATACTAAGTAACAAACTACACCTGTGGCAGCTCTAATAGGACATCTGTGTGAACTTGAGGTGAGCTGACTTCACCTGGACCTCAAAACCAGTCATAAGTAGCACAGGTATATTTGTAGCAATTGCCAACAATACTTTGTATGGGTCAAACTTATCGATTTTCCTTTTATGCCAAAAATCATCAGGATATTAAGTAAAGATCATGCTCCATGAAGATATTCTGTAAGTTTTCTACCGTAAACATATCAAAACTTAATTTTTGATTAGTAATATGTATTGCTAGGAACTTCATTTGTGCAACTTTAATGGTGATTTTCTCAATATTTAGATTTTTTTGCACCCTCAGATTCCAGATTTTCAAGTAGTTGTATCTCGGGCAAATATTGTCCAATCCTAATAAATGCATCAATGGAAAGCTTATTTTTTTAGCTTTCAGATGATATCTCTCAATTTTAAAAAATGGACCCTTTTGACTGCTTTTGTGTTTCATGGTCGGAAATCAGTTGACTTTAATGCTTGATTGTCATTTGTTGTCCATATACTGTCAAGTTTTTTTCTTTGGGACAGTTAATCAGTTAAATGCAGAATGTATCAAAGCATCGTCGCTTATGTTATTATCTCACAGCATGATCAGCTGAGTGTCCATAACATGCTCTCACAACACCGCTGCGACACAGATATGTTTTATCCGATTTGACACTCTTTTAAAAAACCCTGCAATGCCTCTAAAGCAGGAAAGAGGAAGAGGCACCAAATCTGATGGAACAGCACGTGTTGCTGTATGAGACATGCTCACATGTCGACAGTGTCGTTGACCCGTGTGTGTAAAAGTTTATGTATAGCTTTTATGCTGAACAAAGGCCAGATCTCAACCTCAGGCTTTACTTTTACTTAAAATTGTGCTATGGCAACTTATGTACATCATGCTAGACTGTATATTTGTTCGTTTAGAAAAGTATATTTGGGCAGCGGCGTGAAATGGAACAGATATTACAAATAAATTCAATGTTGTGCTGGGTGATATTGTGCAGCCATTAACAATATGAATATAAAATAAAATTTTTTTGCCTAAATGCAATCTGATGCTCAGATTTAGATGTCAGCAACAAAGATCTTTGTATTTGTATGTTGCATTTGGCATTGTATTTCCACAGCTACATTTTACCAGAACTGCAAACCCTTTTCTGCGTAGCAGTGTTGTTGAGATCTTCCATTGTGGTACAATGGAAACATAACAGCTTCATGTCTGTTTAGTGTCACTTGACTTATCTGGACTGTCAGTGAAGTTAGCATGCACATTACTTGCATGTTAGACTTCGTCTGTGACAGTTTGGTGGACTGATCTGGTTCATTTAATATGGGATAATCAGGGATTGGGGTTGATTGTGTTGCAGTGGGTCGGAAGGCAAAGAACATCTGGGCCTCTGGAGCGGATGTGTGCGTGTGAAAGAGAGTGAGAGATATGAAGATAAATGCTTAGGAACCACTGACCATATCTATATCATGTTCATCTCCATCATGGGCATAAGTTTGGTTTTAAAGTGAGATGGGAAATTTTAAAATGCAATAATGGGTTTTTGACCTACACATTAAAAATGGCCTTTTATAGCTGGTTGTGAAAATTTTGAAAATGAAAAATAGAAATTTGATCATTAATCACTCACCTGCATGTCATTCCAAACCCATAAGACCTCATCTTCGTAACACAAATTAAGATATTTTTTAAAGAAATCCAACAGCTTTCTGATCCTGCATAGCCAGCAACGCAACTGACATGTTCAAGACCCAGAAAGGTGCATCGTGGTACTCCTGTAAACGCGCGTTGAAGAAATTACTGAATAAAGTCGTTATTTTTGTTTTCTTTGTGCACAAAACCACTTGAACCACTGATGTCACATGGGCTATTTTAAAGGAGTACTCCACTTCCAGAAGAACAGTTTACAAATAATGTACTCACCCCCTTGTCATCCAAGATGTTCATGTCTTTCTGTCTTCAGTCGTTAAGAAATGATGGTTTTTGAGGAAAGCATTTCAGGATTTTTCTCCATGTAGTTAACTTCATTGGTACCCCGATTTTGAACTTCCAAAATGCAGTTTAAATGCAGCTTCAAAGGGCTCTAAACGATCCCAGCCGAGGAAAAAATGACCGATCATTTCGTTAGATAAGACCCTTCGTGTTATCTAGTGAAATGATCATTTTTGATTGTTTTGAAAAATAAAATAAAAATAAAGACAAATAAAATTTTTTATACTTTTTAAGCACAAAAGCCTGTGTAGCACAAGCTCTGGGATGCGCGTCCACGACACTACGAATCTCGTCTAAGTTCAAAAAGGTAGAGTACGGTGAAAAACTCCATCTCATTTTCTCCTACAACTTTAGAATCGTCTGACATAGTTGTACCTTTTTGTTTGTAAACAGCATTTGACTTACATGCACTTCCTTAGTTTTTGCGCGTTCGCTTTGTAAACACTGGGTCTGTAGTTTCACCTACGTTACGCGTGACCTTTCGACGTGATTCAATAGTACGTAGTGTCGTGGACGCGCATCCCAGAGCCTGTGTTACACAAGCTTTTGTGCTTAAAAAGTAAACAAATTTTTATTTTCCGAAAAAAATGACTGTTCGTTTTGCTAGATAAAACCCTTCTTCCTCGGCTGGGATCGTTTAGAGCCCTTTGAAGCCGCATTTAAACTGCATTTTGGAAATTCAAAATCGGGGGACCAATGAAATCCATTATATAGCCTCAAAAACCATAATTTCTTCACGACTGAAGACATGAACATCTTGGATGATAAGGGGGTGAGTAATTTTTTGTAAATTTTTGTTCTGAAAATGGAGTTCTCCTTTAAGACTATTGTCCTTACTACCTTTCTAGGCCTTGAATGTGGTAGTTGCGTTGCTTTCTGTTCAGGGTCAGAAAGCTCTCAGATTTCATCAAAAAAGTTTTGAAGATGAACGAAGGTCTTGCATGTGAGTGATTAATGACAGAATTTCCATATTTAAAAGTTTTAAAACCAATTTTTCAAGATAATAACTTTTTTGTTGCAGATCATTTATTTATAAATATCATTACATTTTTAAGGAGTCGCACCGCATGACATTCTACAGCCTGAACTTACCTTGCCTTAACAAATGTCAAATTATCTGATGCACAGGTTGACGTGTCAGTTGGACCACATGACTTTATTGGTTGCACCACATGATGGTTTTAATATGCAGTGAAGCTTCTTTTTTTTTTAGATTTATTTTTGGCCTTTATTATGATAGGAAGGATCATAGCTGACATGAAGTGAAGTGGGAGGGAGAGAAGGGGACAGGATCGGGAAAGGTCCTCGAGCCGGAATTCGAACTCGGGATGCCTCGAGTATAGGGAGAACAATATAATGATTATTTGGTCTTGTTGTGTGTTTTTACTTTTCTCAGTGTATCTCTTGAATTGATTTATATTTTTGCTGCCTGCCACAGTATCAAAACTGACTGCCACAAATAGAGTTTCCAAAAGGCTTTGAAAACCACATATTTCAAAATCAAAATACGGCGCGGGTGTTTTAATTTGAATGTATGTTTGACGGCAACAGACCGTCTTTAGAGCGAAGTGATGCTTTCATTACAGCCGTTTCCAGGGTATTCGCTATATCTGTGGCTCTAGAAACACCTCCCCCTGGCAGATCAATCATATTCACTCAGCCCATCTGCTGGTTTTGTTCAGACCAACGTGAAAATCCAATGGGGGAAATGCCTCCACACATAGAATATAAGTCTGTGGGAAACAATAGTTTTTTTACTTCTTTACTCAGCAGTGGCAATTTTATACAGTAAATCTTTGGTTTTGGAGGTAGTATCTTTTTCCAGTTGTGTAAATGCAATGTTCTCTGACTTCCTGTCAGTTTTACATTAACCATATAGTTCTCAGTGTGGGTGTATATGGCTTTTTAAAGGGAAATACCATTTTATAGAGTCCATTATTGACCACGTAAAAAAAATCTGCCACTAAAAAGTCATCAGCCACTAAAACTTTAATGAAGCCATTTAACCTTTGAAACTGATGTCTCTATCCAACGCTTTGAAACAGTTTGAGTTTATAATTAGCCTCAGCCTCACTACCGTAATTTGGTTAAATGCATCTTCTGACCTAATTATCAGTCAAATTTATAAAGCCTTGAAGGCTTTGAAAAAGGCTCTATGTAGTTTCAGTTTTGAGTAAGATCAGGTTCATTCTGTGTAGTTTTTTTTATCTCTCAAGTATGCACCAGTTTTTCTTTTTTGTGTAATGACTCAATTATAAAGTATTTAAGACTCTTACAACACAGTCTAGTTGACATAAGCGCCAACAACTTAGTCAGAAGTTTGTTTGAGCTGTAGCTGGGCAGGATGCAGCTGGATTAAACATGAAAATGACCAAAATATATGTGGTTAGGATGTGCATAGCACCTTCACACTCTGTTAGATATCCTCTGAGATGTTTCGCTTTCAGGGTCTCATTTGCTCCTCATCTGCAGCCTGCCTCACAAGTTTAAAAACTTATATAGATATTATAGGCATGAAGCTGAGCTCATTGCTCTTCCGGTGTCCATTTGCACAGGCTCATGGTAGTAGCAATACAAAGTTGTTATACCCTCTTTGAGCAAAGTCAGTAAGTTTTAGTCCAATACGATAATATTAACTAACATTTTTGGGAAAGATAAAATCCTTTCCGGGTCAAAATGGCTGGAACACAACATGAGGGTTAAGGGAGTTGTGTAACAGAAGAGTGTAAAACAATAAAACCTGTTTTAATCTGTGTTGTAAAAATGACTCCGTGAAATACATGATTTTTTCCTTGATTGTCCTGTCATGCTTTCCTTATGTGAAATGTTTTGCCTGTTGAGGCGTGTTTCTACGGAGCTGGTTATGGACGAGAATACTCCGCACTGCCTGCCAAGCCTGTGCATGAACTGTGTGTGTGTGTGTGTGTGTGATAGAGAGAGAAAGACTTTAGGGGATATGACAGCAACTGTAATCAGTATCTCAGAGTTTACAAAAACAAAAGTCTCTGTCAAAACTATCTCTTCTAATAAAGATGTAATTATTTTAATGTTCAAAATTACATTTCAATTAAAGAAAAATAAAAGAGGTTTAACAGATCACCCCAGTTCACCCTACAACATGACTTTTTGACCTCTAAACGTTTGTTTGTGAAGGGAATGCGCCTCCTGATCTACAAATATCCGTCTATGTTCGCGTGAATCGTTCGTGATCCAGCTTCACTTACAGCAGAAGTGAGTATAAGGGTTTTTTTTATGAATCTTTGCGATCGCCTTTTCTAATAAAGTTTAGCAGCTAAACGTGGCTAAATTAAACAGGCTCGTCACTCCACAGAGAGAAGAGAGGGGCGGGGCGAGCCGAGCTCATTTGCATTTAAAGCAGCCTCGACCAGAATGGGATGATTTTTGCAGAGCTGATGTTGGCAAAGTTAAAAAGGGTGTTGTTTTACACTACCACTGATCATTTTTAACCAAAGTATATTAAAGACTTTTCATTAAAACCCTAAAGAATCGTATCAACTTGTGGAAAATGGGCATCCGATGACCACTTTAACTAAATCAAACTAAATAATTATAAATAAATAAAGAAAAATCCAAATCCAAATAAAAGAACAGTAGAATAGTCTTGAATTAGCTATTCACATCAAGTCTAAAGTCAAGTCATCTTTTTTTATATAGTGCTTTATACAATACAGATAGTGTCAAAGCAGCTTTACAGTGTTAAACAGGAAAATAGAAAAAGAGGACAATAGCAAACAGTAATTTTTTTCGGTCAAAGTCGGTTCATTGTTGATTCAGTTATGTCATCGTCCAGCTCATTTCTGATCTCTTCAAATAGCGTCTGCAATCAAGTCGACATTGATGCCAAAAAGTGTACATGCTACTATTTAAATGATTTCTTGTTTGGTGAAAATCAACTCACAGAACAGTAACAAATCATTATTTCTTAAAGGATTGACTGTAACCTCCACTTTTATTTGTTTACAGTTTATGTTTGCACTGTTCATATATTGAAAATGCAGAATGTTAGATCTATATGTTCATCAGATCTTCTTTGTTCTACTATCTGTTATCCGTGGCAGCATGTGTCTGTTTGTTGCTGCTATTAGAGAGAAAAATGCATTGTGGTCTGCTCAAAAGTTCTGCAGAAATGTGTAGAGATTTAGTTCGATTCGCTCCAGTGCATCATAGTATCTGGGCAGAAAGCAAGAACGAGCTGTTGCATAATGGTGCATGAAAGACATTTTTGTTCTCGTTCTCTCCCTCCAACTGTCCTGTCTGTTAAAAGCTTTTAAAGTACTTAAAAGTCAGCTTGAACTGGATGTTGCAGCCAACTTTATCATGACTTGTTTCCAAGTAAAGCAAGAGGGCGGTGCTTAATCTTAAGGTCTTGTATATACCAAGAAAGGAACTATAATGCTGAATTTGTTAGCCAATGGATGATGATGTTATGTTTATGTGTTCACTTAAGTGTTCACTGCCATTATGTTATCTATCGCTTTAAATTCTCAAGCTCTTCAAAGCAGGAAGGATTCTGATTGGCTGTCAATGTTTTTATCGATTATCATATGGGAAAAAAAGTATGGAAGGTTCAAACGATATTGTTGATCTGTGTCTTTTTTGTCATAGTTATTCTCTTAAAACTCTGATTATTAATGTTATTGTTGTTGTTATATTGTTGTGGCCAAGCTATCAAACCAACATAACAGCATTTCAGAGAATCTAATTTTCAATATAAATTTTTTTTCTGTGGAATAACTTGCACATTTTTATATGGATTAACTTGAGGTTTCAATTATTTGCCACAAGATAAAGTACAAAGCAAATAGGGTCAGTTATGATTTCATTTGTTGTGAAATTAGATGCAAAGCTTCTCTGAGAGTTCACGTCATTTGTTTGGCTGAATTGATACACAATAATAGTCAGTTAGTATAGAAACCTATTTCTGCCACTGAATAAAAAATAAAATGGGTAATTGTGACTTATCTCACAGTTGTATTTTTCTTGCAATTGTGAGTTAACATTTCGCAATTCTGCCCTTTTTTCTCAGAGCAAAAAAACATGCATTAAGAGACAGGGGGTGAAAACTTTTGAACATAATAGAGATTATTTTGCCTAAATATATTTTTCATTTAGTACTGCCCTTCAGAGGCTACAGAAGGTAGTTTAATGTTTCTCAGAAGACAAAATAAGTTAAATTAGCCCTGATCTTCAAATTCAAATCCTGGCTCTTAATGCATCGTGTTTCTTTTTGAAGCATCAGTGAGTGTTTGAACCTTCTGTAATAGTTGCATATGAGTCCCTCAGTTGTCCTCAGTGTGAAAAAATGGATCTCAAAATCTAACAGTCATTGCTGGAAAGGGTTCAAATACACAAAAATGCTGGAAAACCAAAAAAGTTTGTGCGACCTGAAGGATTTTTCTGAAGAACAGCAGGCAGTTTCAGGACAGGACAAACAAGGGACTCATGAACAACTATCAGTAAACAAACAAAAAAAAGCTGTGGATCATTCAGTTAACAACACAGCATTAAAGGAGAAGTCCACTTCCAGAACAGAAATTCATGTCTTTCTTTCTTCAGTCGTAAAGAAATTATGTTTTTTGAGGAAAAACATTTCAGCATTTTTCTCCATATAATGGACTGATATGGTGCCCAGATTTTGAACTTCCAAAACGCAGTTTAAATGCAGCTTCAAGCGAACGATCAGTTATTTTCATTAAAAAATACAATTTAACTACTTTTTAACCCCAAACGCTTATCTTGTCTTGCTCTGTCTGAGCTCTGTGTATTCTGGTTTAAGACCGTTAGCGTATGTCGAAAAACTCCAATCGTATTTTCTCCCTTAACTTTAAAAATCATTTTAAAATCATTCTACAACGCCGCAGAAGTACCAACCCAGTCTTTGCAAAGTGAACATGCAAAGAAGATCAAACACCCTCAACAAAAAAAAGTAAAACACCGATATAGGACGATTTTGAAGTTGAGGGAGAACATGAGATGGGAGTTTTTTGACATACTCTAACTGTCATGAACCGGAAAAAGTCTTTTTGTATTATTTTTATGAAAATAACCAATCATTTTACCCTTCTTCCTCCGCTGGGATTGTTTACAACCACATTTGGGATCGTTTGAAGCCGCATTTAAACTGCATTTTGGAAGTTCAAACTCAGGGCACCACATCAGTCCATTATATGAAAAAAAAAAATGCTAAAATTATTTCATAATTTCATAATAAGCATAATTTCCTTACGGAACATCTTGAATGACAAGGGGGTGAGTAAATTATATGTAAATCTTTGTTTTGGAAGTGGACTTCTCCTTTAAGAATCAAGGGGGTGTAAACTTTTGAACCGGGTCATTTTTTAAAAAATTCAACTATTATTTACTCTTGTGGACTATATGTAAACATCTTTTATGTGAAATATCTTATTCAGGTCAGTACTAAATTAACAATAACATGCATTTTGTGTGATCCTTCATTTTTAATGATTCTGAAAGGGGGGTGTAAACTTGACCTCAACTGTATAATAATCAGCAATTCTGATTCTGATCTTCGAGAAATAAACAGTAATCCTGAGAAATAAAGTCGCAATTCTGAGAAAAAAAAAGTTGTCATTCTGTCTTTATTTCTCACAATTGTGAGTTTACATCATGCAATTCTGACTTAATTTCTCAGAATTTTGAGTTTCTGTTTAGATTTAGTTAGAATTACGAATTTATATCGTGCAATTTTGAGAAAAAAAAGTCAGAATTTTAAAATAAAGTCGCAGTAAACTTTTTTTTTTTTTTTTTTAATTCAGTGGTGGAAATGGGCTTCTATAAATTAGAACGTATTGGATGTTTAAAAATACATTTATATGGAGTAGCATTTTAGACCAATGAGATTTCACTGTAGGTGTGGCTATCCAGTGCAAAACGACACCAATAAAGCCATATGACGAACGGTATTTTGCTTTTGTGTCTCACATAATTAGGACACAGTGATGTTGTGTCTATAAATTTCCTGCATCTAAATATTATAACATCTAAAATAATCTAGTCGTCTAAAGCATTTTGATCTTTGAACCCTCAAACTGATAACCCAAAGCTAACATATTTAAGAAACTTTATTGTCTTGTAGTTTTTAATAGTGACAGATAGATAGTGACTAACTTTCTGGTGTTACCATGGTGATCAGGCTGTAATAAGTGAGCTGCTAGCTGCTATTATTTTAAGAAAATCAAACCCTTTCCATGGGTGAAAAGAGTAGTGGGCAGGAAGTGAACTGTTGTGTGTGGACCACTTATGTACTGTATGGTATATGTTTGCACATGCATCAGCATCACTTTGCAGTTCTGCAGCTGCGAACAAAGAAAACCAAAGCAAGTTCACAACGCGTCTCATTTCCTGCTGTGTCATGCCATAGATTCACACCATAATTCATTCAGCACCATCGACACCTAAATGCCATTACCGCGGTGTTAACAGCTCTTCTGTGTTTTTCTCAGAGGCTTGTCCTCCTTAACCGCAGAGACAATTGTTGTCCGTTGTTCAAGGCCAGCTCACCACCGGTTCATAGTCATTTGATACCTGTCTGATTGTGATAAGCATTCGGGAAACCCATTCTGCTGAAATTGGATGCTGATTTATTGATTTAGTGTTCTAAGAATCCTGAGCTATTCACTTGCATACTAAAGATTGTTTTATTTGTCTTCCTGTGGTTTTAGTGCAGTTTAACCCTGTAGTACAAGTAGTGTAGTAAGTTACAATAGTGCAGATATTGTTACTGCTGGGAAACAATAGCAAATTAAAACTGTGATGTCATTCAAATAGTCAGATAATTGTTCCAAAACCTAGTGAGCATTTAAAGACGTCATAGACACACTCCTAACAAGAAGGCTGTTTCAAACAGTAGTCAGCAAACTGTTGGTTTTAAAGATGCTTTGTTTTGGCTAGTTACAAAGCAGCATTGGATATATTCAGGGAAGGCAATCCTTGAATCTATTTCTTGTTTTATTAGATGCTGTAAAGTAGTCTGTGAAAATCGTTACATTTAATAAAAAATGAAAATATTTTTGTGTGTTCCATGTATGCTTGTGCTTATTAAAGTTTCACGTCATTAGCTTAGCAACATGCTAATGCCTTATTGTTTTAGGAAGGCAGCTTTTTGGTGACTAATTTGGTTTTTAAATAGTAGTAATTTGGCAGAAGCTAGACGCTTATCATTGGTGATTAAAGCTGAATGTTAGCTAAGGCGCTTAATTGACTAATTAAAGGACAAGTTTGCCAATTTTCAGTCATCTTTATATAGTTTAAGTATGTCAATGAGTAATGTGTACTCTTTCTCCATGTTCCATGTTACCTGCATCCAGATATCCCTGTTTTTTATTTGAAAGCAAAGGTCGTTGGATGATGCATTTTGGCATAAGAAAGTCATCTTTCTATATACAGCTAAGTTTTACTAAAAGCTCATTTTGCTACATGCAAATTACCCCTTTAACCTACCAAACTAACTCTGACCAAAATATTTTCGTGCATTTGTGCCGTATTGTATGTAAAAAATTTTCATTTAACCATTTTGTGTAGGCCTACATCTCATTTGCTTTTCATGAACTGTATTATGCATATATCAGTCTTATTATCAGCCGTCGTTGTCCAGTTTACCATTGAACAATCCATATAGGTCAGGTACTATGGTAACCTTTTTGTAAGGCCAAGCTTGTCTGTCAGCAGCAATCAGAACCTGACCATCTTGAAAGACGTGATAGAAGACCGAATGCACATGTTCGGTCTATGTGCATGTACCTTGTCATAGGATCAATGCAGTTTCACCTGAGGGACACATCGGTTGGCTCACTGGTCTGTCCTGTTTGCTTGATGATTTCCCGTCAAAACATCTGCTTTGCAGAGCAGATGTAATGAGGGTGAGACTTGTCATACTCATGCTTGGTAATGAGCACAGTGATTTTTACAACTTTGCTATGACCAAGCAACTTTGGAGCATGATTAGTGTGTGTTAGCAGCTGATGATTTCTTTTAGAAAGATTCCTGAAGAGCTTTTAGACTGACATCACAGCTGTATGTCATCAGGCCAGGCAGTCAGGAGCATGACGTTTTTAATAATTTAACAGGGCTTTAATCCTGCTACATTTGTATAGTAATAAATAGTCTTTAAGAAACCACAGACTTACAGTTATAGGCCTTTAGTCAAGGTAGAAGCCTTATTAAAGGGATAGTTCACATGATTTACTCACCCTCAAGCCATCCTAGGTGTATATGACTTTCATCTTTCAGACGAATGCAATTAGAGTTATAAATAAAAAAAAGTCCTGGCTTTTCCAAGCTTTATACAGGCAGTGAATGGGGATTGAGATTTTGAAACCCCAAAAAGTGTACCCATCCATCATAAAAGTGCTAAAAATATCCGTATTTAAAACTTTGTAAACCATCATCTCTAGCTTCCACTAACTGTCATATGCATATTCACAAGAGAGCAACGCTTCAGTGGATTAAAAAAAATAGGTAATTTAAATTTTTTTGGGGAAATATCCCTTAAAATTTACTTGGATATAAATGAAGCTGTGAGGGATTGAGGATTACAGTCTTTGCAATTGCATGCACTGCTCAGGTCCTAGATCATGTGTAGTTTTCACAACTAACAACAATATTCAAAACTTTGTCCGTTTTCTGTCAGTTGAACGATTGGTATGCTGTTAAACAACAGTACAATCTATTAAACGCACTGTACTTGTTTCTCTCACAGCCTTGTTTTCATTCCTGTCAAAAATTAAAGCTTGCATTAAATCAGAATTTACAATATTAACTTTGTTAGAGCACATTGCTAGTCTGGAGATGAACAGTTAATCCATGCATGAAAATGAATGTTTGTTTCAGTAATCTTCTGCTTTCTACTTCAAGTAAACATCTGCTTCCGCTCTGGAATGGCATTCCTTCTCTGATGGCGTCAGAATATCCATAACCGCTCCTGTCCAACAACTAGTTTGTTGCGACTTGTAATATTTTTTATGCACTTTTACGACTTTTTAAAACAGATTCTTTTAGTAAATGGGACATTGGATGCCCATTTTCCTCAAGTTGGTTTGATTCTTTAGGGTTGTTATGAAATATCTGCAACATACTTTGATTAAAATTCCTCAGTGGTCTTGTAAAACAACACCTTTTTACCTTGTCAAAAACAGCTCTGTTCACAGCAGCCTGTTTCGGAAATTGGCTCTTTAAATGCTAATGAGCTCTGCTTGCCCCGCCCTTATCTTCTATGGAAGAGAAAAAGCGATTTGCAGCTGTATCACGAACAGTGATCCATTTTTAGTTTTTTACTTTTTAGCAAAACCTGCCTTGAATTGTCCCTCGTTCTGAAAACGGTCTGAAGTAAAATGATTTGCACAAACATAAACGAATTTAGGTGTATTTGGTGGCGCATTACCATCGAAAACTAATCCACTGCGTCCTCTGTGCCTCTCATGTTGGGAGGAAATTAAGACTCTTATGTTCACTTTTAAATCCAAATACAGGACACCTCCATTGCTTATGAGACATTGTTGTCGCTACAGCTGCTCAAGCACGGATAAAATGGCGGACAGCATACAACTGAATGAACGTGGAAATATGCTAATATGGGACAGTCTGTCAGCAACCGTGGGTGGGGCTTGAGCAATATGACATCATACTGCTCAGAAAATGAAAATGGCTCGATAATCGAGACGGTTTAGGTTTTTAGGGGATTAAAAAAAGGGAATGAATGGATTTTTATCATTTTAGGGGGTTGTGTCCACACACTGCTGAGACATTTAGGGCTCTATCATGCACCCGGCGCAATGTGGCGCCAGGTGGGACGCAAGTGTTAATTGCTAGTTTCAGCCCGACGCAGTTATCATTTTCATGTCCTGCACCACGTTGTTTAAAAAGTAAATGCATTTGCGCACATGGGCATGCTGGTCTCAAAAACAAGGCATGTTCAGGCGTATTGTTGGCGCGTTGCTATTTTGAGGCAACTGAAATAGACTGTGCCATTGACCTGGTCTAAAGTCAATGGCGCAATATTTTTTTGGTTATATAAAGGGCGTGTTAATAATATGCACCTATAGGCAGGTGCACAATGCACATACACTCTGCTTATTGCACACACAGGGACGCGCAGCAGCACACAAACATGCCAAATATTAAAAACGAAAGGATTAGAATGTTAAAGATTATTATTGTGAACATATATAAAAAATGCCTACATGTCATAATGGATAGTCAGTCGCTTTCTTATGCGGGCTGTTTTTTTGGTTTCACTTTCGCTTTTGAAAATGATCACATTTAGCAAAGGAGGAGACACATTATGCCCCAAAACACACCAATGACTAATTAAGAGAATAGGGAGAACCCTTTTAGACCATGCACTGGGTGCACTGACTGTTTTTCCCATCCTTAAAATAGCAAAGGTAGATTCGGACACACCCTAAGTGCACCTGCGCTGTGCGCTTTAGACCATGCGCTTAGATCGATAACATAGGGCCCTTATATGCAAACACCATCTAAAAGTGAATTTTCCATGCGACGTCCCCTTTAATGAATTAATCACAAATTAGAACTTTGAATCAGTCTGACAAATCCTTTACTGAACCATTCTGAGCAGTTACTGAATCAACATGCATTTTAAAAATTCATCTGTACAGGTTTCATGTTTTAATTTTTGTGTACCTCATATTTTTAAATCAAAATCTATGATTTTGGTCTTCTGACAGACTGACAGACTTCTTTCAAGTAACATATATAAGTTATTTAGTCTACGAAACATACTTCCATTCATCTTCCTTTGTTTCTGAGTGCAACACCCGCATCTCAAAATCCAACCAGCAACCATTGGAAAGAAACAAGTCCCTTGCCTACATTTTTTTTTCATCTTTCAATAATCTGTTGCAATCAGATGTACATTACATTATAGAACAGAAGATCTGCCGCTACTTCCATTTCATCGCGACTTCAAATCATTACTGACTGGTGATTTGTGACAACATTTGGAACATTTTTTTTGATAATAATTTATAAAACGCATCAACTGTGGATGGGGGCTCCCCACCGCAGAATTATGTAGAAAAACAGTGGGAGGCAGAAACCTCCTGCGATGGGAACATTCTCAGCTAATTCATTATAAAACCATGGAAGACCCCTCGTTATAAACGGACAGGACAGAATGAGGTTTAGCTGAAACACCCTGCTGTCACAGAAACCCCAGAGAGGAGCAGAGAATGTGGACTTGTTTAGTGGTTTGTGGGAAGCAGGTTCGTTTTATGGTATTTCCCTCCTCTTCTCTCTGTCAGTCTGACTGACAATCATCGCACGCATTTGACACAGCATCATATTGTGTTTCAAAATTCAACATCTAAACTGCTGAACCGTGAGGCTCAGCAAGTGTGGTATCCCCCACATACATCCACCCTTCACATAAATGCTTACAGGACACTTTTTTTTGTATCTTGCTGGGTCAGTCTTTCACTTTCCACTTTTCTTCCACTTTAGCTGTGTGTGTGTGTGTTAATATAAGTGCATCCCTGTCTTTTCAGAGCGTTCCACTCTTCCTCAGTCTCACTTCTGTCTCGGACCAGGTGAAATGGAGAAGTGCTAGACATTTTTGCACAGCTTGCATCCTGTGTGTTTTTAAGTTAGCAGATCAAAAGCCAAAAGCCATTGTCTTCATGTGACCTTGGTGTTAGTGTGTTAGAGCAGAAGTGTTATTAAAGCGATAGTTCACCCTGAAATGAAAATTCTTTCGTGATTAACTCACCCTCATGTCGTTCCAAACCTGTATAAAACATGAGAAGATATTTTGAATAACAGCTTAACATTTCGTTGTTTAAACTCTGTAAGTCAAACATCCTTCAAAATATCTTCTTTTTATGTTGCACAGATGAAAGGAAATCATACAGGTTTGGAATGACGTAAGGGTCAGTAAATGATGGCAGAATTTTCCATTTTTGGCTGAATCCCTTTAATGTTTTCGCTTTATAAAGTTACACTGGCCCCAAAACTCAGATACTTTATAAATGTCACAGTATTAGATACAAAATATCACGTTCATTCATTTTATCTATTTATTAGGATTTATTTGCATTCAGTAACAAGCAGAATCATTTTGATAGGATGCCTTTTACTTTTGATTCTGAATTATTCTTTCATAGCTTTTGTTTTCTCTTCAGTGGAATTAAACTGTCAGTGTTGTGTGCAGGGTTAGTAATACCAGGAGATGATACATTTACAGTAGCAGTGCATTGTGGGAGTTGCCAACTTTTATTACTCACTCTGGGCTTTCTCAGCTCTCTGCTCATTCATGGATGATTCCCTCTTTTTCTTGCTTGTTCTCACGTACACACACAGACACACAAACAATCAGGTGTGAAGTGTGGTTAGCATTTCCCTATAAGAGGGTGCTGTGCGTCTGTTAGTCAAGCTAGTCACTTTTATATTTTCTAGTCTTAACTTTTTTTAAGCAAGGGCTTAACTGGTAGACAGTTTGCACCTTAAAGTGGTCAAGAACTGCATTTTAAATTTTGTAATGTTTCCAGACAGTTATACTGTTAGTAGGACTTTTTTGTGCTTAGTACCAAAAAAATCCATTCTGACTTTAGCCTTCTAATTTAAAGACTCTGTATTAAATGGGCATCTTCTTTAAGACTTACGTGAAGGCCAAATGCTGTGATTCGCTAACATTTTGCATATTCAATAAGTGTTACATGTGGAACTTTTTTTAAAGTGTACTATTACGTTTTTACTATTGCAGCTCTAGGTTTAACCATTGCAACTCGATTTCTGTACTTTCACAAATGCTTTCATCATAACTAACATAGTGCAAACTCAATTCAAGTAAGAGATTCAGTGCAGTGTAGGCAGTGTAAATTAATTATAACTTGACTGTTTTACCAGAGAATCCACAGTGAAATGAATCGAACAAACAAATAATACTCCCGTCATGCACTGTTGAAAATAAACAGCCACTTTCCTAACGTTGTAGGATTCTTTTAAAGGTAATGTTATTTTTAGTCCATTGTCACCTGTCGGTCACTTTGCTAAAGGGTCTGCAGGCAGTCTCGTGTTGATGTAATAATCTCTATTACGTAATATTTCAATAAAAGCTGTTTTTGGACTTGCAAGGAAGTGCTGTGTTTTGAAATAGTATGCTTTTAGAGTGCAGTAACCTCTCAAATGTCAAAAATTCAGAGAAAATGTGATTTTTCAGTACATGACCCTCCCTAAAAAGCCACATGGAAATTGCAAAATTTAAAATTTTCCCCTGTAGAGCAGCAATACTTTGGAATGCTTAAGCAATTGCGTCACGACATTTTTTTATTTTTTTTTACATCTTGCATCATGAATGTTGTACTTTTAAGTTAATTTCTAAAATCACCATTTCTATAAGCTGCTATTCGCTTGTTAAGTGATGATATAATGAGTCCAACGAACACACCAATGAATGCTGTTTCCGGGTCCAAGCCTCAACATATTTCACTTGAGAATATTATCTCAACAGCCGTTTATGAGCACTCTTTATTCATATTAAACATTTAAGGTAACGTTTTTAAACTTACGCCGTACACTGCAGTCTCTGTGCTCATAGCATCCCAAACACAAATAATATTTATATGTATTTATTTATATGTATATTTTCAATGTCTGGCTATGTGGGATTTCGGAATGGAGTTAAAGGGGAGGATTATAGTTTTTTTTATTAGTGTTATATCACATTGTGAGTGTATATTAGCACTGTTTGTTGTTTTCTTGTGGCATCTGACGCATCAGACTTAACAAGTGAATACTTAAGCTATCCGCCATATTGGAAGTCAAATCTGTTCCATGAACACCTGAAAGCAAGTTGACTGTGCGTCTGCAATTGAAGTTGTACACATGTATGAATATCTAAATCTGAATTAGACTTAAATTTTGCAAAACTAACACAATAAAACAAGATAGACATTATCTAACATTACATTAAAAGTTACCAGAGTTTGAAAACGTGTAATATTGAGTTAATACATGTAAAAACAAACATTCATGTACATGTAAAAAACACATTCTCACCTGTAAAAGTTTTCCCCATTTCTATAGGAATTGAAATCTCAGATGTTTTTTCAACAAGAGGTTGAGCAGTGTTGTATGTTGCATGCTCGCATTTAAACATTTTTAGGAGCAAGAACATTTTGTATTTGAAAGTAACTACTTTTGAATGTGTGTATGTACCTACTTTGTAAAATTTAAAAAATACTTTAAAATTTGTACCAACACACTAAAAAAATGCTGGGTTAAAAACAACCATTTCTGGGTTATTTGGCTTACCCAACATGCTGGATTGTTTTAACTCAACCAGGGTTGCTAGGTTTTCACAGCAAAACCCGCCCAATTGCTTCTCAAATCTATCCCAAAACTAGCCCAATTGCGTTTTTTGAGGGGGGGGCCTTCATTAAAAATCACATTCTGGGGTGTAAAATACAGGTTTTTCTGTTTGGGTGTGAGTGGCCCAATTTTGCGGGAAAACCACAGACTTGGCAACACTGAATTCCACTATTGTTTAACAGTTACTATATTGCTGGCTTAAAATGGGTTGGAAATTAGAAATGAGACACAGAATTACTAGACCCAACACTAATGTGACATTTATTAAAGTGCCCCTATTATGGATTATAAAAGGTTCATATTTTGGTTTTGGGAGTCCCCAACAAGAAGTTGACATGCATGCAAGGTCAAAAAACACACTTATTGTCTTATTATATGCATTTATTTTTATTTTTATTCTATATTTGTTTAATGACTCCCAAACGGTTCGTTAAAACAAATCATTTGTCCAAACCACTCCTTTGCGTGGCATTAATCTGCGGTGATTGGTCCGATGATTGGCTTTTGTGATTATTTTAGCGTTACTGCCTGCAGCAAATTTCAAACACAAAACGCCCATCACCGTTACTGTAGCCCACAAACTCTGTGGTAAACAACAACACCCAAACAACCATAGTATATGCGTCAACCCAATGCAGAAACGTATTGATAGAGCACTGCAGCTTGTACACCAACGTATTGTTTTATTCTCTGTCAGAACTTCAAGTAATCACAACGACATCGTAATGTTACACGACGTAACACACCACTATGTATTTTGAACGATCGCTAGAAAATACAACCATCAATTATTAATCACACTTACAGTTAGAGGTTCAGAGGAGCAAGCCGGTCCAAATAAACTGGGCACTGCTCCGTCTTTCAAGAGCAAGCCTTTGGTGAATCCCGCATTGTACTTAGGATACAGCAGCTTCTCGACATGACATATACCACATGGAAATTTTGCTATGTTTGTGGGCGGGCAAGTTGTTTGTGATGTAAAATGTGGGCGGACATTATGCTTTGTGACGTACAGCCGTAACAGAAAAAGATTCGAATTCCTGACGACTTGTTCAGGCGATTGTGAACCGACTCTTTTTTTTGATAGACATGCACTGTCAGCTTCACAACTTTGCAGATAGTTTATGTTCACATACAGCTAAATGACACACTGCATGAAAGGTCATATTTGAAAAGGCATAATAGGAGCACTTTAACAAGCTAGATCACCCATGGACAAAAATATAAGACAAATTGAATTTATTTGGGTGAATACAGCACAGTTTACAATATTACATACATTTACACACATTTAACAAGCTTTGTAGAAATAAAAAATGTCTCATTTAAAGGTAACATTTTAATTCACGTCTACTCAACTGTTCTCTGTAATCACTTTTCACTAAAATAGTGCTGATTCTGAGAACTGCGAACCTCAGACCGCCGCATTGCATTTCACTTGTAGCTGAAAGATGCTGTGACTGACTTCATAACCTGCCCGTTGCTGACGCATTTAGCTGACTGACATCTTGTCCCTGTATGTTGCGTTGCGTAAAATTAAGCATTTACAGCAGAGTAAAGACTTTATAGATGAAATGTATAAAATAAAATGTATACAAACCTTTATTTCACTTAAGAAGCACACCAATTAGGTGGCACGGGGAAATGCTTTCTTCTGTAGAGGATGCAAAAAACCAACAGCTGGTTTGAAAGTAACCCCGCGCTGGTTTGTTTCGTTTGAGGGAGGGGGAGGGGTGTATAGTCTTAGCTGTCAGTGAGATTGACCCAGACACTAACCCAACGGTTGGGTAACACAAAAACAACCCAGCCTGGGACCCAACAAGCTCAACCCAGCAGTTAGGTAGAAAAAAAATAACCCAGTATTTTTTAGAGTGAGCTAAAACTACCTTTTGGGGTTGTCCTCATTTGTAAAAACGATATAAAAAAAGTATACACTTAATTTTTTATTTATTTTTTTTAAGCTTTCTGTTTGGGTTAGGTTATAGTATTTGTAGCCAGCTGTATATAAAAACTGTAAAACTTTGTAATGTACCCTTTAAGATAGCTAAGTAAATATGTGCGCGCATAAAGGTGAAGTTTTTTTTCTTAGGTTAGTAGTTCACCACAGTGCTAATGATGTTGCACTGTGCTCCTGCAGAGAGTAAACTCTCTAGACAGGAAGAGGGAGGTGTGTGTCAGTGTGTCTGTGTGTGTGTGCGTGTGTGTTTAGAGAGCACTGTTTACAGTGTCTGCAGGCAGTGCCCACCATCATTTCCGCTAGGTTTATAAAACCACCAAAACATTTCAGATACCTGAAAAAAGAAGCCCTGACTTGATTCTGTAAACTCTTTAATGAGTTTAGAAGTATCATCTTTTCTCCAACATAGAAGGAGATATAGGTGTGAGAAAGTGGAACAGTGTTAATGTACAGCTAGTTTTGTACTCATAAAGCTCATTCAGAGTGACGCATAAGGAGGAATAAAAGCAACTACTCATGTGTCCGCCCACCTACAGACACACACAGTTTTCTGTGTCCACAACGACACTAGAAATCCTACGTCATTTCTTACAGACAGCATGTGTCAAAACTCGTGTTGAGAGGGGAAAAGGAGGACTGAGTGGCTGTTCATGCAGAATGTTTTTTTTGTGCTGCTTTTCTGTTGTTTTTTTAATGTAAATATGCATTAGACAGACATGTTTGCTGAAGGTAAAGGCATAGTTCACCCGAAAATGAAAATTCTGTCATTATTTACTCACCCTCATGTCATTCCAAACCTGAAATGATAATGAAAATTTGACGAAATCCGAGAGCCGTGGCAGACGGGATGAGGAGGAGAACTTTGCTTCCGATGACCCTTTTAAGTGACTATAAAAACACACACCCAGCCTAGAGCATGTTTTCTTATAAAATAAAAAAATGTCAGTCTTAGTTGCTGATTGGTCAATACAGTGTTTCTATTGTGCTAATAAACAATATAGTAACAGCTGTGAAATGAATATCAACAAACAATGCAGACATATTAAAATACAGGCCAGGCAAAAATGAAACTTCATTATTTACTCGTCTTGTTCCAAACCTACATGACTTGATTTCTTCAGGAGATATTTTGACACACATTTCTCAAAATTAATTTGTGTCCCACACAAGGACAGTTAAAGATGACAGAATTGTACTTTTTTTTTTTTTTATGAACCTTTAATAGTTTTTAAGTGAGGCACTATATGTTCTATCATGAGCGATGGCACTCATGGCATGTATTTAAATTTGTATTCTTGATATTTTTAATGTCTGCTAACTGTTTTATAAAAGCTGTGATGCACTCAAGGCCATGTTGTATTTTGAACATATTCATGGCTAATGAAGGGTTTGCTAACAACAGCATTCAACCTTGACTATATTCTTAATACTGTACATCTTCATATGCATTTTTAATATAGAAACAAAGCCACAGTATTGTTTTCAGGTGATTCGTCCTGTGACTGGCTTGCTTATAAGTAGATAGAAAGTATTTTGACAGTAAAAAAAAAAAAAACCTTTAAATATTACTAGTGCTGATATAGCAGCATCACTAGATGGCAGCAGAGTGTTTGTGTGGTCAGTGTATGGTCAGTGGGCTTTGAGTGCATGTGTATAAACCAGTGGATTTTAGTTTTTCAGAGAGCAGTGTTGCCTCAGGCAAGATATGATGGTCATTTTGGAAAAAAAATAGGTGAAGAGCTCTGTTAGCTACCCCTCTCTCTATTTCTTTCTCAAATTCTCTCTGTTACTTTATTTCTAATAAACATACACCTAATAAAGTGTAATTTACAGACAGAGTGAGTACAGTCATCTACAGACACAGATAAATGGTCATCTATTGGCCTTAATTAAACATCTCACGCACAATAAAAGAAAAAAAATACCAGGTATATTATTTACACCACTGATATTCATATTTGATCAGTACACTGTGAGAGGCTCTGTGCATTAACACAAGCAGATATCCGACCACCGTACCCATTAGCCAATCAGAGCACAATGCTGTGACCTCAATAGATCAAAGTGATTTTGGTTGGTACAGAATGTGTGGTGGCAAATTCACTCAGAGGGGAATTTGTCTCATTCTTCTGAATGAGAAACCCTCCTGAGCTGATCTAAGAACAGCTCTCCTGTCCCACCTGCAGACTGAAGCCTGTAAACACGGCAAATCAGCAAATACACTGTCAAATAAATGAAGCTCAGTATTTATTGTCCAAGCATGAACTAGCCCACCATGGGATTTTTTTTTCATGGCTTGTGCTTGAGGAAAGAAGGGGCAATTTTTCCTGCTGGTATTATGTAGTGATATAGTGACTTTGTATATTGTTTTAATTCATGGGCTATTTGTGTGTGTCTCTTATGTTTTGAATTTAGTTTTTGTTGTAGTTTGTTTAGTTTTTGTTTAGTATTTTTTATTTATCTTCTGTTTTTTGTTGTTGTTTTGTTTGTTTAGTGTTTTTGTTTTGTTTAGTAATTTTGGTAATTGTATAGGATCTTTAGCAGTATAGAACAGTGCTAGTAAAGCTGTTTGAAATAGCAGGGAAGAGAGGGTTAATTGCTTAACAGAGCTTTTTGTGTTTGTGCTATGGTTTGTTAGTAGTTTTTGTTGTTTGTTTGTATTTGTTTTGTTTTTGTTTAGAATTTTTTGTTTTGTTTTTGTCTAGTATTTTGTTTTGCATTTGTGTGTCTTATTTTGAATTTTGTGTTTAGTTTTGTTTTTGTGCTTTAATTTCGTTTTTGTTTGTTTGTTTTGTTTTTGTTTAGATTTGTTTTATTTAGTATTTTTTTTAGTAGTAAAGCTGTTTGAAATAGAAGAGAGAGAGATAGAGAGTTAATTGCTCGGACTTTTTGTGTTTGTGCTATGTTTTGTTTGTTTGATTTGTTGTGGATTTTTGTGTTTTTTGTGTTGTGCTTTCGTTTTAGTTTTTTTTTTGCTCTGTTTTTGTATGGTAATTTTTTTTCCATTTGTGTGCCTTGTGTGGAATTTTGTTTTGTTTTTGTGTTTTTTTTATTTTTGTTTTGTTTTTTTATGTTTTTGTTTAGTATTTCTGTTTTGTTTTTGTTTTGTATTTTAGTATTTTTGTTTTGTTCAGTATTTTTTTATTTGTATAGAATCTTTAGTAGTGTTAAACGGTGTACTGTAAAAGTTTTTACTAGTTTAAACTTAAACTTAAGTTCAGCAGCTGCCTTAATTTTAAATTAAGTCAACTACAAGTTATGATTTAATTGCTTAACTGGGCTTTGTGTTTGTGATATGTTTTGATTGTTTGATTTGTTTTTATTTTTGTTTTGTTTTGTCTGGTAATTCTTTTCCATTTATGTGTCTTATGTTTGGAATTTTGTTTTGTTTTAGTGCTTTTTATTTTCATTTTTGTTTTGTTTTTTGTTTTATGTTCTGTTATTGTCATTTTGTTTTTCTTTAGTATTTTTTTATTTGTATAGAATCTTTAGTAGCACAGAGAGAGGTTTAATTGTTTAACAGGGCTTTTTGTGTTTATGCTATGTTTTGTTTGTTTGATTTGTTTTTATGTGTTTTTTGTTTTGTCTGGTGATATTTTTCCAATTGTATGTGTGTGTGTCTGATGTTTAATGTTTTGTTTGGTTTTTGTTGTTGTTTTGTTTTTGTTTAGAATTTTTTTGTTTTGTTTTTGTCTGGTATTTTTTATTTGTTGTATAGTCCATTAAACAGTCATGCCAGTAAAGCTGTTTGAAATTGCACAGAGAGAGAATGAGGGGTGAGAGGGTTAATTGCTTAACAGGGTTGGTGATTTGAGGAAGATAGCAGTGAGGAGAACAGACATACGGACAGAAGTGGATGATGGGGGAAAAAAGCTCAATTTGAGTGTGGTTTGGGGCTGATTATGATGTTTGCAAGTGCATTACTTGACCTGTCAGTTTTAATTAATGTGATACTACAACCCCCACGATTCAGTATCCACCCTCTGTCTGAATGTTTTTCCTTGCTTTCTCTCTCTGTTTTTTTATTCTCTCCTTCCAGCAGTCATATGCCCCTTGCTGCTGGTGCCAGGGGTGTGTAAGAAAGCAGAGGGTATGTAGCATCAGTCATACCCTCAGTGGTGGAGCTTGTCCTCAGCTCAGCTCAGATCAGATTAGAGAGGGCTAGGGTGGAGGCATAGATGGAAGCGATAAAATAAGAATGAGATTTATTTCCAAGTATGTTTACATGCGAGGAATTTGTCTTGATGACAGAAGTAGTTTTCACTGCACAGAATCACAACAACAGGATGCAGATATTAAAAAAAGAAAATATAAAATTAAATATTATGATATTACTGGTTTACTGTATTTTCATTAAATAAATGCAGCCTTGGTAAGCATAAGAGACTAAATGAATTAAAAAAGCTCTATGGGTTTCCTTTCATCAGTCAGTGGGGCAGAGGGCGACACTCGGACTGTGTTCTTGAGCGATGAGATCCACCTCCATTCAGTGCTAATGACAGCGGTCTGGAGCTCTCACCACAGAGCATGTTAATGGCTTTCTGACCGCTCAGCAGGATCAAGCATCAATTTTTTATTGCCCATTTGTGATTTCAACAGGAAGAGGACAAATGTGGCATGTGTGTGTGTATGTCCTGTGGTGTGATCGTTCACCACAGTCTACTGTACTATACATTTTGTGAAGTGGGTTTTTTGTTTTGGTTCTCTACAGGGCTGCTGCCACCACAGAGTGTCCCCCCTCAGTTATTTAGGTTAGTAGGTGATCAGTTAGTGGTTTTTTTCAGTGTCCGTTTCACTGCCCCTGATATTGGTACCATATTGGTTATTGGACAATATTACAAAGGTTTTGGTACCAGCCAGTATTGGATATTTATTTGTGCACATGGGCATTTCCCATGTGCTTTACAGTCATCTAGTGCTAATTTGAAGTAAATCTTTATAAACACTAATAACTTAATAACACGACTTGATGTTTTTGTTTAATGAAACAAAACTGAAACGGAAAATAATGTTTAATAATCACCTCTTAAATAACAAATGAGTTCTATAGAAACATTTAAATTGCACCTAAGGCAGTTTTTATACCAACTTTTTAATTATATAATTGTGTTTCTACTCCA
>JAHKKF010519697.1:0-15547 GCA_019740295.1 Labeo calbasu | reverse complement strand
TTTTTTTCCCATAAAAACAAATATGTAGTGAAATACACTACCTGTCAAAAGTAGAAGATATAGAATAATTATAGTTATTAATACTTTTATTTAACAAGGATGCTTTAAATTGATCAAAAGTGATGATAAAGACATTTTATTTTTTTTTCAGATAAATGCTGTTCTTCTTAACTTTCTGTTCATCAAAGAATCCTGAAAAAAGTTGACTCAGTTGTTTTCAATGTAATCATAATAATAATTGTTTGAGCAGCAAATCAGAATATTAGAATGATTTCTGAAGGATCATATAACTGGAGTAATTATGCTAAAAATTCAGCTTTGAAATCACAGGAATAAATTCTATTTTAAAATATATTCAAATAGAAAACAGTTAAAATATTTAGTAAAAATATTTCAGAATGTTACTGCTTTTGCTGGACTTTAGATAAAATAAATGCAGGTTTGGTGGCAGAAGAGACTTCTTTAAAAAACAAAAAATCTTACTGTTCAGAAACTTTTGACTAGTAATGTAGTTTATAAATAAAAAAAGAAATGTTGGACAAAGTACCTGTTTCATTTTTGCAGTTGACTGAATTGTAGCATATTTTTTTTGTTTACATTTTGCTTGAAAAAGACAAATATGTAGTAAAATATGTCTTTTTTTAACAGAGTATTTAAAAGTGTCAGTAAATATCATTGTGGCATGCCCTGCTGTCATCATTTGTTAACTGAACTGTATCATTTTGTCCTTGGCAATAGCAGTGTCAAGGCTTTTTGGTACACAAGCTTTGTTTGTTTCTCCTCTAAAGCTTGATTTAATGACTTACTATATTTAAAGAAATTGTGATGTACTGGAATGATCATTTACTTGTCTTTACACAGGACGTTTGGCCTTTATCACCTGTTGGAAGGCTGAGGTCTGCAGCATGTCTCTGACAGTGTCTCGAGGTGAGGGTTTGACGGTCATCACCATCGCCTCAAACCCAAAGAGCAAATGGCCCGCACTGTGTCAGATTCTGGGTTTTCTCTGCTGCAGTCCAGTGTGTTCTGTGTCTCTGAATATGAAAAAGAAGCTGACGAACATCCACACAGCTCTTGGGGTGAATTAAACAGCTTCTTTTTTTTAATGCTTTCAGTAAAAGACTTCTAACTTCTAAACAAAAATCTTGTTTTTTATTGCGTAGACTATGCAGATAATAGTTGGAGTCATCAATATTGTGTTGGGGATTTTGCTTCAAAGCACCAGGACATGGAACAACATTACAGATTATTGGGTTGCGTTCTGGATCGGTGGTCCGGTAAGAAATTATCTCATTCTGCCTATTTTTATTTTTCTAAACCATTTCATGTGTAATGCATGAGTCTATAAATTAAATTTATCAGTAACAAATAAATATGTTTGAGAGGATGAGAAGGGAGAAATCTTCTGTAAAATGCATGTGCAAATTTGTCATGTTTATATTCAGATTGGTTAATTTAATTAACACTTTCCTTACGTGACACCTTACATGAGTGTACGCATCTTAATCATTTTAAAAAAAGAGAGAGAGTAAAATGCACGCACACATATTAGTACTGAACATTTCTTCACCAAACATTAACAATATTTAAAAAAAAAAAACTTTTCTGTTTTCGTAGTGTAATGGTTTGGAGTGTCATTTTTAATAAGATTATTTTTTTTCTTTATTTACACCACCTGAGCAAGTAGCACAAAAGCATTAAAATGAATTTTATTTATAAAGAACATAGATCCTATTAATAAATTAGTGTTGCATTATTGACCGATATATTGCTTTTGTTTTGGGGGGTGTGTGTGTAGCGACTTTTTATTCATGTATTTTCATTGAATTTGATTTGCTAGTGTTGTATGTCATCAATTGTGATGGATGCCATGCATTTTGATCATTTTGTTTAGGACATGAAGATCTGATAGGATCTGTTACACTTTTCTTTTCAATGACTATGTTTGGATGCACAGAGGTTTTTAATTGTTTTCTTTTTAGGTCCTTGTAATTGGAATCGTGACTGTTCTTGCAGCTAAGTTTCCCAGTCCTTTTCTGGTACGTGTCTATCAACGCCATATTATGTACACTTTATCTGTGTTTTTATGTTATGTTGAGTATCACCAGTTTATATTGTTTGTGTTTTACAGCTGGTCATCACAGTGGTTCTGAATGTAGTCAGTGCTGCACTGGCTATCACTGCTATTGTACTGTATTCAGTGGACCTGGCACTTGGAAATAGCTTATACTGCGAAAGAAGTTATTACTCGCCTTACGGCTATGAGGTAACACCTTCCCCTGAACAGATGAGGAATACCGAGCTCTGTATGCAGTACAGGTATCTCAATAAGGTAATGTTTTTTTTTTTTTTTTTTTTTTTATTAGATTGTGTATGAGTAAAAGACCAAAGTTGGTGAAGCTATTTTAGTTTGTGGTTTCACAAGCTATCTGTAATTCAAAGTTATTGCATGAATCTAATCTTTTGTAAAAGTATCATACTTAAAGTGGGTTAGAAGGTAATGCATTTTAAAAATATGTAACTACAGGTTTATATACAGTTGAGGTCAAAAGTTTACGTATAGACCAATTTGGAATAGACTTCACAGTTACGTCACATGCAGCTGTGTGCATAGTGGTTGCAGAAAAACACTGGTAACAAGTGGAGGTAATTGGGTAAAATCCATGGAATAAAGGAAAAAAATCTATTTTTGTCCCTTTTGATGTCAAAATCGGAATGCAAATAATGCTAAATGCTAAACGCAGATGTTTAAACGGACGTGCTATGGATGAAAACTGCTATGATTACTCTACTTTTAAAGTATAAATTGGATTTGAACAATAGGTCTACATAATATTAACATGTGCTGTTCATAGGGCTCGTGTTGTATTATACAGTTACAGCATGAAATATTATTATTCCCTTTTATTTCCTGGCTCCATAGACTGATACTTGAACCGCCCATAAACCCATCATCCCTATTTCGGATCTGTAAGACTGTCCCACTATTTAAGGTCAATTTCGTTGAATAACCATGCGTATTGCTGGGTGACAAGCTCTTGTAATATGGGGAGAACATTTTGAAAATGACATCTTATCAATATAATCTATCATTTTGTACCGTATCCATTTTAATTCTCTAGCCATAAAGGCTATCTCTCCTAGGTTTTCTGCAACCTTGATGCGCGTGCATCCCAAATGTTTACAAACAAATAATTGGTCTATACCTTGCAGAATCTGCAAATTGTTAATTATTTTATCAAAATAAGAGGGATCATAGAAATTGCATGTTATTTCCAATTAAATTGCCAGCTGTTCTTTAGAAAAGTCCTTCAGGTCCCACAAATTCTTTTTCAGCATTTTTGTGTATTTGAACCCTTTCCACAATGCATTAAGTGCATTAAGTCGGGGGGTGAAAACATTTGGAATTTGAAGATCAGGGTAAATTTAACTTATTTTGTTCTCAAGGAAACATGTACGTATCTTCTGTAGCTTCTGAAGGGCAGTACTAAATGAAAAAATATGATATTTAGGCAAAATAAGACAAGTGTGCACATTCTGTTCAAAAGTTTACACCCCTGGCTCTTAATGCATCATTTTTTCTTCTGGAGCATCAGTGAGCATTTGAACCTTCTGTAATAGTTGCATATGAGTCCCTTAGTTGTCGTCAGTGTGAAAAGATGGATCTCACAATCATACAGTCATTGTTGGAAAGGGTTCAAATATACATAAATGCTGAAAAACCAAAGAATTTGTGGGACCTGAAGGATTTTTCTGAAGATTATCATGCAGTTTAAGTGTTCAGGACAAACAAGGGACTCATTTACATTTATATGTAAATGTCTTTTATGTGAAATATCTTATTCAGGTCAGTACTAAGTAAAAAATAACATGCATTTTGTATGATCCCTCTTATTTTGGTAAAATAATTAACATTTAGCAGATTCTGCAAGGTGTATGTGAACTTTTGACCTCAACTGTATTTCAATTAGAGCAGTATTACTCTGGATCAAAAACACTGAGGGTTCTTGAATTATATTATTTCAGATTGAATTAGAGCTGAAGTTCGTACTGAATTTCTTATAGGCCTTATCGACCATTACTTTCCTCAAATGACACTCTGATCTCTACCCACCTCTAGATCATCCTCGGAGGACTAGATATCATGATGATAGTGCTGTCGGTCCTTCTGCTCTGTGTGACCATCAGTTTCTGTGTTTTGACTGGGAAAGCTTTGTGCAAGAAGGATGACGATGCCAAGGTACTGTATTATTAGCACTATTACAACAATCAATTAGTCAAACCCACCATCATTAAGAGAGTTTCAGAGAACTGTTCTGTGTCTTTATGTTTGTTTGCAGTCTGTGGAGGATCCAGAACTTCACAAGCCGCTTATGGAAGATGCCACTGCTGGTCCTGCATGTTAGAGAGACGAGATATAAAACAACAAATATATACAGTACATACAACACCACTCTATATAGTAATGAGATGATTTCCAATATGTTTATTCTAATCAGGTGTTTTTCTTAAACGTTTGGTTACTGCTAGAATATGAGGGCTGCTTTTTGAAATGAATGTCTTGAGCACTTTGGCACTATCCCTTTTTATATACATATATTAAGATAGCACCTTCTGACTATAGTATTTTTTGTATTAAGTTTGTGCACACATTTATATTATTTGTCTCCGTTCAAAACTGATCTTAAATGAACAATATTTTCACACCAATCTGACATTTAAAGCAATAGTTCACCCAAAAATAAAAACCTGTTGAACATTTACTCACCCTCAGGTTATCCAAGATGTAGATGAGTTTGTTTCTTCATGTGAACAGTTTTTTTAGCATTATAGAAATTTTTGCATTACATCACTTGCTCACCAGTGGATCCTCTACAGTGAATGGGTGCTGTCAGAATGAGTCCAAACAGCTGATTAAAAACATCACAATAATCCACAAGTAATGCACATCAGTCCATCAATTAACATCTTGTGAAGCGAAAAGCTGCATGTTTGTGAGAAACATATCCATCATTAAGACCTACATCTTAAATGGCCTTATGGGGTGATTCAATTTTAAGGAAATTTTCATTTTTGAGTGAACTGTTCCTTTGAGAAAAGTGCGTCCTAAGAACACAGTTCTATAATTCAGATTCTGCCTTTATAAAACTGAGCCTTAATGTATTGAAAATATCATCAAAAATCATTTTGACAAAAAAAAACATTTCAGAACAACAGTGACTTCACTAGTATTATCTTTTTGTGGCTGTTTACACGATTTCACCACCAGGTGGTGTAAAGATGCTTGAGTTTTATGCAAATCATTTGCCTTTGAAAGATACATAACTTTGCCAAGGCTACCAGACAGAATTCTGGGTTAAACGTTATCAAAAGTAGGTGACAAATTCCTCCGTTTTTAAAAAAAATCTAAATATTGAATTAAAACATTTCACAACATAGGATCTAATTTTCTATACATGTGCCCATTCTTTCTTTCTGTCTAAATTTCTGTGGTGTTACCATGTGTAAACATAAGCATTCCTTGATGGCTGGGCTTACATTTCACAACGTTTGCTACCACTTCTGACACTGACAAGATTAATATGCCAAAAAATAATATTGATTGTATCACAGCACCTTATATATAACATTACAAAATAAACTGACATTTCTTTTGCTGTAATAATGATGATCCCACTATCACTATCATGAGAGCGATTATTAAATAAATACAAAAAATGCTGATCTGAGTTGAAATTATTTTTGTGAGAAGATGTGAAATAAGAGGCACGAAACTGTAAACCAGCTCAGTTACCCGTGCTTCCTTCCACAGTCATTAATTACTGTTTCTGGGAGGTCAGTTGTCTTGATCAGGAACAAACATATCAAGGTAGCTGTTTTTAGATTTCATACCACAGGTATGTCTGTGGTCAAGCTTCAGTGGGATTACTGTGATGCTGAATCACTGGGTGCCACTTTTGTTCCTTGCAGGAGATTCAGTAATTTAAAGCAGCTGGAACCATTAGCAAGAGTCAGAGCTTCAAATTATACTATCTTCATATGCATACGAAGGCATTTATCCTTGCTGTGATGGAGTTTCCGTGCTTAGTTCATTCACAGCTGCCTGATGCTTATGATACTTATGTGATGATTTACACTGTGTGCTCTGTGATCTTATTTACACAGTCCGGATGGATTTGAAGTTGTTGAAGTTTTGCATCAAGAAACAAATAGTTTTTCTTGTGTTTTAATAGGCGTTTTTCCTTTCAGTTAATCAGAATCAGCTTCTGCCGTTGGTGCCAGAATCGTCATCACTTGGAGACACAGAAATTATAAACACAGAATGACATAATTACAGTTAAAAGGACACAGAATAGCATGTACTGTGAGTTTCGAAGCAATTAGCATGTTTATATACTATAAAAAAATAAGTAAATATGAATTTACAAAGTAAAATATATTTTTAACAGCAGGGTGCTCATGAAAAATGTTCTCATATCTGGATGGAAACCTATAAAATGTTCCATTTGGAACAAAATGAGCGTGTGTAAATAATACCAGCATTTTAATTTGGGGTGAACTATCCCTTTAAGATTGTGTGTGGATGGATTAGTTATTGACTATGGGCCTACTGATGGTAAACATTAGTGATTTTTTTTTTTTAATTACATGGCAAATCTGTCTGCTTTTTGTCATGCATATGCTATATTACCTCTTGAGTTCGGTCATTTCCAGATCTTCTGACCAAGAGCCATAGGTTCCTCTCAAGAAAAACCAAATTTACTCTTTATGTAGACAGTTATTCTTTTTGTATTCAGCTTGGTAGACCAAGAAGAACCTCAGGATACTGAGGATTTTACACATCAGCTTTCAATCCGGTTGGGTGAGCTTGTGCGTTAGAGGAACCACTCACCTAATAAACATTTATTGGATCTTTTTCAGGCTGAAATTGGCCCAAAATGAAATTATTTCAATGGAGACTGCATTAAGAAAGAACCAAGGTAACATTGAGGCAATAAATGGCTGCACAATGTATTTTTGCATCTCAAGTGAAACCGTCCAGACGCACGTGATGTTTTTCTGCGTTCCTGAGGTCACCTGATGGGGCCGGACTCAATGTGAGCCACTGTGGCCAAATCATATTCATGGAAAAGTCATTTTAGTCTGATTAAAAGAATCTCTTAAGCTATTTACAAGCAGAGTAAGTTCGTGCTCCTCCCGAAGTTAAGCAGAGTGCAGTTTCTATGTGATTTGTTGGGAACGTTTCTAGAGGAGAGAACTTTGCTGATAGGTACATTTTTATTTAAAATGCCAAATTCTATATTACATCTCACTTATTTGACTCAAATCCTGAATGTAACTTTTTATACTGTTGTCTGCTGCCATTCTGTAGCAAGAGGTCAGTTGAGGCCCTGTGGCTTCGCCAATGGAAAGCCTGAAAACAAGCAAGTCACGCTTACTAAGCCTGCATCATGATGCAAGACTGCACAGAAATAAAACCAGACAGCCAAAAGTCCCTTGGAGATCCCACATAAACCCTTCAGATGAGAAGTGAAAGGACGTTGAAGGCAAAAATCAAAAGGCAAAAAACGTCACATTTTCTCACTGAAAAACTGCATACAAATTAATTTTAAATACAGTGATGTACAAAACTGTAGCTCTACTCTAAAACCTTCTCAGCTAACTAGACAGCATTTCACGAGTTCGCCCGCCCATCCAGTCCTAATGGGCAATGGTAAACAAACTTGGCTTGCTGTCCTTAATGGAGGCTCGAACCTGAGGCTCGGCTTGAGCGCAGAGTTCGACCCCCCCAATGCGATATTACCTAGAGGGAGAATAACAGAAACAGAGGAGGAGAAGGGGAGGTGGAGGGATGCCTGAAGAATGGAGGCTGGGACGGTGCAATGAGAGCTGCTTATATAGGCTTGTAATGATGATTGACAGAACTGAATGATTAGGCGCCTCCCGAACCTACGTGTGGAACTTCATAAAAATGCACAAATATATATTTTTAAATGATTTATGAATAGTTTTATTCTTGGTTAGGTGACTGTAGAGAAAACATTTATTTTATAGTTTTGCAAACATGAAAACCTTACTTTTGAATGTTCTCTGGATCATCCGAAACAAGTAGTAACTAGTAACATTAGACCAAAATGTTTCAGAAAAGCATTCCATGAACAATGTATAAATTACGTTATTGTGCAAACACTCTGATAACGTTATTAAAGACCAGATAACTTTGAATGAACATTGTATTAATATTACTTTTCAGAACTTTGAGAGAACCTTTACAGAAAATTCTTCCAGAACAAAACTTATAATGTACTCACCCCATTGTCATCCGAGATGTCTTTCTTTCTTCAGTTGTAAAGAAATTGTGTTTTTTGTGGAAAACATTTTAGGAATTCTCTCCACATAGTGGACTTCTATGGTGCCCGCAAATTTGGACTTTCAAAATGCAGTTTAAATGCAGCTTCAAAATGCTCTAAACCAGGTCTTAAAGTCTCTACTAATGATCTGAATCAGGTGTGTTTGATTAAGGAGACATGGAAACATGCAGTATTGGGGGTCCTCCAGGAACGTGGATGGAAACCACTGCTCTTAACGATCCCAGCCAAAAACGGTCTTATCTAGCGAAATAATCAGTTATTTACTAAAATAAAATTGACAGTTTATATACTTTTTAACCTCAAATTCTCGTCTTGTCTAGCTCTGCTTGTACTCTGTGTATTCTGGCTCAAGACAGTTAGGGTATGTCTAAAAACTCCCATCTCATTTTCTTCTCCAACTTCAAAGTTGCTGCAAAAGTACCGACCCAGAGTTTACAAAGTGAATGAAAGATGATCAAATGCCCTTGACAAAAAAAAGTAAAACATTGATGTAGGGCGATATTTAAGTTGGAGAAGAAAATGAGATGGGAGTTTTTGGACCTACTCTAACTGTCTTGAACCTAAATACACAGAGTTCACGCAGAGCCAGACGAGATGAGCATTTGAGGTTAAAAGGTATATAAATTATAATGTTTTTTAGAAAATGACCAATCATTTTGCTTTGATAAGACCCTTCTTCCTCAGCTGGGATCTTTAAGAGCCCTTTGAAGCTGTGTTAAAACTGCATTTTGGAAGTTCACGCGGGCAACATTGAAGTTCACTATATGGAAAGAAATACTTTTTTTTTTTCATCAAAAGACAATTTCTTGCATGACAAGGGGGTGAGTAAATTATCTGTAAATTTTTGTTATGGAACTGAACTTCTTTAAGTTTACATTCCAATCAGTACTAAAAAAGGACAGATAACATAGATCAGTCCTATTAAACTGCCCAATATTTCTTTGTGGGCTATGTATTTGTATGCTTATTAGAGTATATAATGATATCTTATAGCAACATGCTAGTGTTAAATGCTACATTCATGCCATGTTGAAATTACCGTAATTTCAAGATGACAACATGACATTCTACTCGTGCTGTTCATGTCAACGCGTAAATAGGCTGAATCTGCAGCGTTCAGGTGATACAAGTCAAAGTATATATTCTATATATACATATAGGGTATTCTGTAGTCTTTGATACAAGTCATAGACTAAAGGTGCGTTCACGCCATATCGTAATTCCCGTAATTATGAGATTCCAACTTGTAAAAAGCATTCATGTCCTATATGGAACTCTTATTACAACTTGTGAACTGGGAGTCTTCTGAGAGCTACGACTTGTACCACATGACCGCTGTATCACCTGACCAACGTAGGCTCTGTTTAGCCGTTGATAGCGTTGCCATAGAAAAGCATAATTCCAAATCTGAGGACATGAACAGCTCCGAGTAGAACGTCATGTTGTTGTCTCGAAATTACGGTAATTACGATATGGCGTGAACGCAGCACTAGCTACGACTTGTACCACATGACCGCTGTACCACCCGAACAACATAGGCTCTGTTTAGGCCAGGGGTCACCAGACCCGGACCTGGAGGGCCGGTGTCCCTGCAGAGTTTAGCTCCAACCCTAATCAAACACACCTGAACCAGCTAATCAAGGTCTTACTAGGTATAAGTTGGAGGTAAACTCTGCAGGACACCAGCCCTCCAGGAACAAGTTTGGTGACCCCTGGTTTAGGCATTGATAGTGTTGCCATAGAAAAACATAATTCTAAATCTGAGGACGTGAACAGCTCCGTGTAGAACGTCACATGTTGTCATCTTGAAATTACGGTAATTACGATGTGGCGTGAACGCAGCATAATAACTCGTACCTCTCAGAGAATTCCTAGTTTATCAGGTGTAATTACGAGTAACGCTTTTTACAAGTTGGAATCTTGTAATTACGGTAATTATAACATGGCGTGATCACACCTAAACTCCACTGAATTCAATTGTGAGGAAGTACAGAGTGCTATGGAGTTGTATCCTCAAATCCAGAATGTTTCAGATTTGTCATTGATGAGCTTTAGTGACTTGTTTCTGGCAAGCAATTATACATGGCAAATCATGGTTTGTTGGTGCATTTTAGTGGCACTTTCCCAACCATCAGTTAGTTCGCTGTAAAGGAAATGGATTGAATTTATTGATTTTGAAAGTGTCTCCATAGCTTTTGTCCTGTCAGATGTGGTTTTGCTGGGCTGTGACGTAAGTTAAAGGCTTTTGGCTGTAATATACTACTGACAGGCACAGCTGCTGCAGTATTTACTCTGTCCAGATGCACTGATGAGGAGCTGCTGGATGTGGAAAGTACCAAAACGCCAGTTTTCTTCCTCAGTGACCGATGAAGCAATTGTGCAATAGGGAAGGGCCGTCATCCTTTGAATGAGACTTCACCAATATAATGTGCATAATAGATGAAGATCATCATAATTATTGCCTTGATTTAAGTTCTCTTCATCTAAATTCATTTGTTTATAGCTTATGTTTTGTCATGATTTGCTTTGCAATCATCATTCTACAATTTATAATGCATTTTAGAACATTTTCCCATCTACACTGAAAAAAAAATGGTGTAGAAACAGTTTCCACTCAGAAATTGCTAGTTATTTTCACAGTTAATTATAAAGAAATGGCAAATACCACATATTAAACATGATTTTATTTTAAAGTACACTCTAAATATTCTAGGTTAAAAACAACCCAGTACTGGGTGAAATATGGACAAACTCAGCGATTGGTTTGTTTTTACCCAGTGGTTGGGTTAAATGTTTAACCCAGCATTCTGGGTTTTATGTAACTCAACTATTGTTTAAAAATTACTATATGGCTGGCTTAAAATGAACCTAAAATAGGTTGTAAATCAGACACATAATTACTACTAATAAATGTTAATTTCCAACCTGTTTTGGGGTCATTTTAAGCAAGAAATGTAGTAATTTTTAAGCATTTTTGTCCATATTTCAAAAATTAAAAATACAGGTAAAACACCTTTACAAAATAAATGTAATCACATTTCCTTACAGTACATTTTGCCCTGTTTTACAAATTTTTTTGTACATTATAGCAGTGATTTTATATGAATCTGTGGTGTTCAGTTATAATATTGTTGTCTTTGCTTTTAAATGTAAAGTGCTGGCATTTTTGTTTTTTATTCTAGGTTTGTTTTTGGCCACTGTCATTGGGTGGGACAAATCCTAAGATAATAATAGATCCGTTTGTGGCTCTTGTGCATAATTACAGGGTTTGATGGGTGTTTCGCAGTAAATCTATTTCTACATCCAGTGAAACATGGAGTGTAGGAGAATGTACAACATTACAGCTGTCCAGCAACGACTAGTTTGTTGTCTAAAGATGCTTTAGGAAGAATTCCACAATGGAAAAAATGAAGTTTTGTTCATATTTCGCACCATATATAACAAGTGATGAAATTATTGGATTTTTATTTTATGAAGGAAATATCACTGCTTGCAAGGCACCAAAAGAATAGTGCTGACATTTTCAGTAAGCTTGCATTTCAGCCTTGGCTCTGTGTAAATGAAATGCCAAATCGTTTCACATCATCAGTCAGCTGCACACGAGAATCAACACAGTCAGTGTGCAGTGTAAGGATGGATATAAATTGTATGCATGGAAGACAATACCAATCTCTTTTCAGTATGCATATATATGCAAATGTCATGATGACTCTATTGGTTACATTTTTAATGCTGAACATTCTGTGCAAGACTTTAAGGCTTAAATGATCAGAACAAACCCCTAGAATGTTTAAGTCATATCAGTGCAGTCCTGCCTTCCAAAGACTGTAGGAAGTGCAGAACAGATCATGTGTGGAAATGTTTTCCCTGAGAGCCCAAGTTATCAGATTTCATCTGAAACAGTCTGTAACAGAATCTTTGAAGTGTCCAAATCCAATAATGTGGTGGTAGGGGATTCTGTATCTCTACCATGAGCGCTTGAACAGTGATAATGTTAAACACAGACACAAAAACATGTATATGTATATATAAGAAACGTTAGACTGATTTATGGATTGTTTTATTAAACAATAGCAAGAGAAAATGTAGGTTGCATACTTCTTTACCACATCTGTATGTCTGATAGTAACAGGTAGATTTGACAGATTTTACTTTGATAGTTTCACTTAGAATGATCCTTTAGTAAAGTAAATAGCGTGAATTTTGATGTTGTCTCATCTCTGATGCGTAGAAGGCACTTTAATACACTACAGGAATGTGCTAATGTGATTACATAACATTCAACCATTCAAAAGTTTGAGGTCGATATGATTTTTTAATGTTTCTGAAAATTTCTTATGCTCACTAAGGCTGCATACTTGACACAAAAGTACAGTAAAAACAGTAATATTGTAAATATTATTGCAATTTAAAATAACTGTTTTATATTTGAATCTATTTTAACATGTAATTTATTCCGGTGATGCAAAGCTGAATTTTTAGCATCATTACTCATCTTCAGTGTCGCATGATCATTCAGAAATCATTCTAATATGCTGATTTGCTGCTGAAGAAACATTTATTACCAGTGTTGATTTTTAAATGAATATTTATTTGAAATAGAAATCTTCTGTAACATTAAAAATGTCTAAACTGTCAGTTTTGATCAGTTCATTGCATCCTTGCTGAATGCATGTATTTAGTTTAGGAACAACAAAGTACTCTGTGTGCAGTCAGAAACTATAGTGGTCACTTGTGCAGGTTTTTGTCTAAACCTTTGATGGTAGTGAAATTTGTTCTAGAGTAACCTCACCAGACAGCCTAGTTTACTTGTAAATTACAGGCAAGAACTGCCTACTTAGACAGAAAGAGACCTGACTGACTTGTGAAGTGTTGTTTTGCCATGCCGTTTATGGGCGAGTAAAATCTGATATAGATTAAAGCACAATAATAGACTGGCGCAGAAAAAAGATGCAGCAATCCCTGCTAACACACAGAAAACAGTTGAAAAATGTGCACACACTTTGTAATCAAAAGTCCATCCATATATTAAAAGTATTAATAGGTCAGACAAACTAAGAAAGCGAAAAAAAAAATTAGATCTGTTTTCTATGCTTTGCTATGCTTTGTTTTTTGTTGGTTTTTATGTATTATTTATTTATTCTTACTCCTTACTTCATGCATACATTAAGGTAAGAACTATTTTAAATAGTATAATAGTAAAATAAAAAAATAGTCACTATTAAAAAAAAAAAGGGGGGGGGGGTTGCTTGAGAATATCTAAAGACCTAGAAGTATTTCTGTCAAAAATGTTAAATATTAAAAACCTGGAAAACTTTTCCTCATAACTTCGAACAACAATTGTGCAAACATTTTGCATACAATCAGTGAATGTGGACAGTCTGTTGGCGAGCTGCCTGACCTATTTTACCAGCCTTGTCCCTAAAACCCTACTATCACCCAAAAAAATACACTAATAAGGGAGTATGACACACTTGGTATATTAAAAGACAAATCTGATATAATAAAGTGTTCATTTACAGCTTTAAAACAAGCAGAGATAAAGGTCAAAATACTAGGAAAAAAGATGAAAAAAGAAAGAGTGTAGAGTACAATAGTTGATTTTGGTCATAAGCCATAACCTTAGAGAGGTTAAGTAGTCTAATTATAGTGATTTAATCATAGTATTTCTGTTAATCATACTATTTCTATTTCCCCTCCTTGTTTAAGCAGAATGAAGAAAGACACAGTAGTTCTTGAACTCCTCAAAGAAGTGCAGCTCATCCGAGAAGCTGCTGGAGAAGCCCAGATCTTTGCATGAGGTCTTGATTGTGTGAACCACACTGACAGGGATTGTCTCAAAAAGCAGTTCAGCCAACGGCGTCATCGTGATCTTCTTCTGCTCCAAAATCAGGCTCTGTATCCGGGCTTTATCGACAGGTTCAGGCGAGGCGCTGTAGGAGACCACAACGTTTAGCTTGTCATCTGACGACGGCACCTGAAATCGACTCTTTCCCGTTAAACCGTGGAAGTCTTTCTTGTTGGTGAACAAACCAGTGGGGGAGCTAAAGACGCGGACTGACCAGCAAACCCAGTCGTACTTCTTTTTCAGGTGCTCTATCAGCAAGTCGGCCAGTTGCTGGTTGCTTTTGTCGCTTTGGTCTCTCACTATGCTTTTGGCGTCCAGCTCGGCCTGCATCGGAAAGCTGTTGATGCAATCTTCGATCACGACGCTCATTTTATCCTGCACCACTTTCATCTTCTCGCTCCACTCTTTAAGCAGCTTCTCCTCATCATCATTGCCTTTCAACGCTGCATGTCCCAGTAAAGCAATCAAACCGACGCAGAACAACTTTTTGAGGGTAGCGCAAAACTCCTCCACTGCCCTACGGCTCTTTTGCTCATAGTTCAGAGTGATTTCCAGCACAGACTCTCCTGAGAAGTTATCTCCAGTTACGGCATTATACAAAGTGTGCAGATTTTTATCACCGCCTGTCCTGTTGAAGTGATCCAGGAACGTTTTCTTTCTGACCTCCCTGAATTTAGGTTTCGCATTCAGGACGTCCATGAATTTGCGGAATTGGTTGGTCAGATTTTCCTCCACGGAGAAATAGGTGGCATCTACACCGCTCTTCTTGATCTCCTGGTTTATTTGCTGGACTTCTTCAGAGACGACTTCTAGACGATCTCGGACTTTTTGGAACTGCTCCTTCATGTACTCCGCCTCTTTGCTTTCCACGTTATCCAGAGCCAGCTTTACGATCGGAGCTGCGATGGAGAACACGGGGAACAGATCTCCAGCGATGCTGGCCACCACTTCCGCCCCCTGCTCAAACACTTCCATGACCGTCTCGACAACATCCTTCTTCTGTGCAACAAGTTTCTGCAGTTGTTCGGCCATCTTTCAGTTTCAACAGCAAAAATATCTCTGTGTAAAATAAGATCATTACATTATTAGAAATACTTAAAACACCATCATTTAAAGGAATAGTTCACTCAAAATGCCAATTTGCTGAAAATGTACTCACCCTCAGGCCAACCAAAATGTAAAGGAGTTCAGTTCTTCATCGGAACAGATTTGGAGAAATTTAGCATTACATCAATGGATTCTCTGCAGTGAATAGATGTTGTCAGAATGAGAGTCCACCCTGCTGAAAAATCCAGCATAAACCAGCATTGGTTCCAAGCTGGCCAAG